>JAPDVR010000008.1:3940608-3970608 GCA_026230005.1 Gila orcuttii | reverse complement strand
GAATGATTTATATATCAGTAATAATACTTTCAAATCAATCCTAAATGTAACTGGCAGCCAGTGTAAAGACCTGAGGACTGGTGTGATGTGTTCATATGTTCTGGTTCTGCTCAGCGTTCTGTATGAGCTGCAACTGTCTTATGGTGTTTTTGGGAAGGCCAGTGAGGAGTCCATTACAATAATCCACCCTGCTGGTGATGAAAGCATGCACAAATTTCTCTAAGCATCTAATTCTTGCAATATTTTTTAGATGATAGTATGCTGATTTAGTTATTGCTTTGACATGACTACTGAAACTAAGGTCTGACTCTAGAGACACACCAAGATTCCTGACTTGATTTTTAGTTGTTTGACCCCTAGACTGAAGGTATGCGTTCACCTTGAGAACTTCATCTTTGTTATTCATCCAAATGCAATGACTTCAGTTTTGTCTTTGTTTAACTGAAGAAAGGTTTGGCACATCCAACTGTTGACTTCATCAATGCATTGGCACAGGGAGTCAGGGTGTGTCGTCTGCATAGCTGTGGTAAGAGATTCGGTTATTTCTCATTATTTGGCTCATTGGGAGCATGTACAGGTTGAAAAGGAGGGGCGCAAGAATTGAGCCTTGAGGGACTCCACATGTCATGGGTGTCCATTCAGACTTATGATCTCCTATACTCACATAATAACCTCTCCCTACCAAGTATGATCTGAACCATTTTAGGACTATCCCAGAAACCCCGGCCCAGTTTTCCAGCCTGTCAAGAAGTATGTTATGATAGACAGTGTCAAATGCAGCACTAATATATATATATATATGTCTGTCTGTCTGTCTGTAATAGCACTAAAATTACAAATTTGAAATAATTAAGAATTAACTAGAACAAAAACTAAAACAGAAATAAATAAAGTAAAAAAAGTAGTATAAAAATAGCAGAATTAGTGAAAATTAAACTAAAATATAAAATAAAAGCTTATTCAAAATATTAATAAAAACTCTACATTTATAAAATACATAAATAATGCTAAAATAACTGATCCCCTAAATTATCATTGCAATGCAGAAAATATTGATAATCCTAAAAGGTTGTTTTCTTTTTTTCTTTTTTTTTTAATAGAATATTGCAGTTTTTAATTATTAAAAATGATTTCAATTGGATATACGTCACAACAGTGAAACAAAGACGATTGCAACTTCCGCTTCATGTCGACTTTAAGCAAACTATAATTTCTCATTTATAAATTATAAATGAGAGCGGGGGGGGGGGGGGCATACAGAACCCATACATGTTGTTTACAGACTTCATGAGATTGTGTGTGTGTGTGTGTGTGTGGTTGTAAAGGAGCTGGACTATCCGCTGGAGAAAGTGCATCTTCTAGGCTACAGTCTCGGTGCACATGTGGCAGGAGTCGCAGGAAACCTCACCAACAACAAAGTCAACAGAATTACAGGTGGGAAACCCTTTATTTAATAGTGCTTATTCCACGGCTCGGAATACTTGATTCTGATTGGTCAATCGCGCCATCCAGCGGTATGTTATTCCCAGATAACAACCACTGAAAACAGAAACACAGGCTCATCCGGGTCACTGAAGTCAGCACTATGCGCTTTTTCTTTGTAGAAGTTTTGCATTTGGTGAGCTAATAAAATATTAAAACTCAGTCAAATCAATATTTTGTGTGGAGTTATTTAATTATGCCATCCAGTACCATGGACTCGCTCTCTCTTGTTTCATTCAAATGCAGCTGCTGCCATTTTGTGACTATTGTTTTGTGCACTGTTAGATTGTAAGATACGGTATGATTTTAAAACAGTTTAATCTGAAATCAATATCTCTTTAAAAACTAAAACCTCCGCTTCGCGTCGGGGTCCTCATCACCCTGTCGGGGGTTTATTCTGAGATAACAACCGGCTTGGATGTACATTATCCCTTACATCTGCTCTTTTTCTGTCCCAGAAGGAACTTTGTCAGATGTTTGTAATGTATCCCCTATGATTCCTTAGTAATAACTAAATGGACACGAATGAGTCTAAAGCCGTGGGGATTTCTTTAAGACTGCAAGGGAAGCTCGGCTTCCCCTAAATGTTAAAAAAGTAATGGTCAAATATGTACTATTGTGTTAACATTTTATTGACAAAAAATGCGTCAGAACACGTTAATCTCGAAGACGAGTTCGTTCAGGATCAGCTACAGTACATATAGCAGGTCGGCTGACTCGATTTTCTTCTCATTCATTCCCGGAGCGTCAGTGCACTTCCCTGTTGAAGCCGAGCGTCCATTGACTTCAATGAGGCTTTGAACATTTTTTTTCAGTGCTTCGAAACTAGACGGTCATTGGATAAATTTGCGATTATCTGCGATTATGCAGATTATGCAAATCTGCGATTATGCCCCAGGCGGGGCTGGACGCCGGGCTTCTGCGTGATGATTGGAGGGTCTGTCCAAAGACTGCGTCTCCTTTTGATTGACATCGATTTTGTACTATAAAAAGTCGCTGACGCTGAAGCTGTTCGAGCTCAGTCCCATCGCGGATTTTGCAAGTGTAGTCGAAAGACAAACTGCTGCAACCGATTTCTTGGTATTTGCTTGGCGAAATTGCTAGCCAATTTTCATCATACATTTCACACAATTATGCACCACATTCCTTGTTTCAGTTTAACCTAATTCCCACATTTCCTCCGTCGAGTTTAATATAATTTTTTTGGATCGTTTGTTCATTCATTCATTAATACAGCTTCCCCTCTTTGAAAGACCAGGGGCCGGTTTCACAAAGATAGACTTTGACTATGGCTTAGATATAGTAGATAGTCAGACTTCAGATAG
The DNA here is from genome assembly GCA_026230005.1 of Gila orcuttii. NCBI lineage: Eukaryota > Metazoa > Chordata > Actinopteri > Cypriniformes > Leuciscidae > Gila > Gila orcuttii. The sequence continues at coordinate 3,967,801 of JAPDVR010000008.1, read as the reverse complement.
ACATCTAAATTAGACCGTTGCACAAAGCACTTAAGACTCTGACTATCTTAAGTAGGACTACACTGCAATGCATTCTGTGTAAAATAAGACACTTTTCAAAACAAAAAACATGGCGGATCGAGTAAGCGCATTCAACCGTTCAAGTGCAGTTTACCCCAGCGGAAAATATGCGTTTGTTGGAGGAGTATAACAGTCACAAGGACATTTTACTTGGGAAATTTAGCGGAGAATGTAGTAGTAGAAGAAGAAATGTTTAATTTGGAAACAGATTGCTACGACAGTTAACAGCGTTAATCCGACCGTTGAGCGGAGCGTTAAAGACGTACAGAAAAGATACAAAAACATGGTACAAGATGCCAAAAAATAAATATTTAAAAGGAAATATCCTAAAAACCCTTTCCCTTCTCATAGCTCTCTCCATAACGTCGTCAGCAAACCACAAATTATGAGCCATTTTGTAATGTAGCTGATTGTTGCTGCTGGTTGCCAAGGTAACAGAGTCTTAGACCTGAGTTAGCCTGGGGTCAGGTGTCTAATTTTTTTGGTCTAAATTAAGTCAGTCTTTATTTTTTTAAACAGTCTAACTTGGATTAGACTAGTCTATGAGCAAATTTTAGACTTGTCTAACACTATGGTCTAAAATAGCTTTGTGAAACCGGCCCCAGCAGCCGCCGCTGGTCTAAAGGGTTTTCTCATGGTTTTGCAGGTCTCGACCCAGCGGGCCCCAGCTTTGAGAATGCAGAGAGTCTGAGGCGTCTGTCACCGGATGACGCCTCGTTTGTGGACGTCTTGCACACAAACACCAGAGGCTCACCGGACCTCAGCATCGGCATCCAGAGACCCGTGGGTCACGTGGACATCTACCCCAACGGTGGCACTTTCCAGCCCGGCTGCACCATTCAGCACACCATGAAGCTCATCGCCACCTACGGCATATACAGTATGCACTGTTCACTTAGTGTTATTTCTATACTATTATTCAGTAGTCAACATTTGAAGTGGATCAAAAAAGTTCATCAAAGTTGTCCTAAGACAAGAACGGGTATTGTTCAAAATTCACGTATAACTTCGATGAAAGGTTTTGATCCACTTCAAATGTTGACTACTGTAGTATCAATTAGAGCTGCACTATTAATTGTTAAAAGATCATGATCTTGTTTCAAACACCCACGTGATCTTATTCCTAAATGACAATGACTTACGATGACTGCGAACATTCAGATCTGTGTTGAGGCTGCCGCTGAGCCAGAGAGAGCAGTTGTCATTGTCATGTATAGGTATGAAACAGCTTCACAAACCACACAGTATTTTTGTGTTGCAATAAATTCAAATTTTCACAGAAGTACTGGGATAAAAGTTTATAGTTCGGGTATATGTCTATGGTAGCAATCAAAATAGAGTAAATCACGTTTTGAAAGTATTATGATACTTCAAATAATGATTGCGTCAATTACATCGTTACGCCAGTAGATGGCGACAAGTGAGTGTTTGTCATTGAATCATTCATTCAACCCGATTTAAAAAAAAAAATAAAACAATTTATTCATTATATATTTTTAAACAGAATGCAGCAGTTAACATTTTGGACTTCTAGTAAATTACATGTTATGTTGTCTATTCAGAATCGTTATCTTTATTTTCATCAAAAAATCGTACAGCTCTAGTATCCATTAATATTTTGAATTAGGTTTTGTTTTTATATTTTCAGTTTTCATTTTAGTTTAGGTTTTGGTCATTTTGTTGTGTCCTGTCATTTTTATTATTTTTTTTTATTATTTTTTTTTATTAGCTTCAATTTAGTTCTTTTTTAGTCATTTTAGTTTTTCATCTAATATTTATATTTTATTTCAGCTTTGTTTAAATTACTGAAAATAATTTAATAGTTTTAGTTAACGTTAACAATAACAAAATTGTTAGTAAAATACTAATTCTATTAAAATCATTTTTATTTGTGTCATTTTTATATATTTATATTTGATTTTATTTCAGCTGTGTTTCAGTTACTGAATATGGTTTTTAATAGTTTGTTTTAGTTGACAATAACAGCACTGTTGCTGTTAAAATGCTATTAAAATACATTTTGTTATGCGCCTTTGTCATTTTATTATTGTTTAATACTTCTTTTTTGCCAACATTTCTAATTTTCTAATAAGTTTAAGTTTTTACATTTTATTTTATTTCATTACCGAAAAATGATTTTTAATGGTTTTAGTTAACAATAACAACACTGATAGTAAAATGCTTACTCTATTAAAATCAATGCATATGTACAGTAAACATTAAGCCGTTAAGTACCATCAGCTTGTTTTTTTCTATAAACATTTGACCTCTCACCTTCCCTTTGACCTTTGTCAGACATGGACCAGATTGTCAAATGTTCCCACGAGCGCTCCATTCACCTGTTCATCGACTCGCTGGTGAACCGGGCGCACCAGAGCTGGGCGTTTCGCTGCATCTCCAGAGACTCCTTCAACAAGGGACTGTGTCTGAGCTGCCGCAAGAACCGCTGCAACAAACTCGGATACAACATCAACAAGATCCGCAGCAGCAGGAGCGCAAAGATGTACCTCAAAACCCGGGACATGATGCCCTATAAGGGTGAGCAACCATAGCTATTACAAATCTACAGGCCAAAAGTGATGGAAAATTGACATCTTGACCCTTTATTCAAATATTACTTCTTCTTTTTTTTAAAGATTTTGTACACATATTGCATAGTTGTGCTTGGAGTCGATTGTTTTATTTGTGATGATAACTCAATGAGACATGCCAAATTGTGCCAACATCATTTTTGGCCAGGCTCTCATTCAAAGAAATTATGAACGCATGCAAAAACAAAATGTTAATAACTGATTATATTGTAGTTAATGTATGCTTTTTCCTGTGAGCTTTTTGTTTTCCTATGAATGTTTTTTTTCGTATAGTAAAAAGACACCTGTAGCTGTAGTTTGCCAAATAATTTTCTCAGATAAATACCTTAACCAAGATTAGTGGTTTGTTCTTCCCTCATATTTAAAAAATCTCAATTACGATTTTTTTAAATTGCAATTGAGAAAAACTAACAATTAAAAACTAACAATTCAGACTTTTTTTCTCGCAATTCGGACTTTATAACACATAATTGCGTGTTTATATCTCGCAATTCTGACAAATTTTCTCAGAATTGTGAGATATAAACTCGCAATTGCGAGTTATAAAGTCCAATTCTATGGAAAAAAAAGACTGACTTTTTATATAAACAGAATAGTTTGTATCTCACAATTCTGACTTTATAACACGCAATTGCGACTTTATATCATGCAATTCTGACTTTATATCTCACAATTGCGTATTATAAAGTCATAATTGCGAGATATGAACATGCAATTGTGAGAGAAAAAGTCAGAATTTCAAGTATATTTCTCGCAATTGCGAGTTTATATCTCATAATTCTGACTTTATATCACGCAATTCTGACTTTATATCACGCAATTCTGACTTTATATCTCGCAATTCTGACTTTATAACACGCAATTGCGACTTTATTTCATGCAATTCTGACTTTATAACACGCAATTGCGACTTTATTTCATGCAATTCTGACTTTATATCTCAAAATTCTGAGATGTAAACTCTCAATTGTGAGATAAAAAGTCGCAATTACCTTTTTTATTTTTCATTCTGTGGCAGAAACAAGCTTCCATACTAACCAGATACAGCTGCACTTTTTAAACTTATGAATTGAATCTTGTGATTTTTATATTCCTCTCTCTCGGTCTCTTGCAGTGTTTCATTACCAGATTAAACTGCATCTTTTCAGCGAAAAAAACATGACTTTGCTGGAGCAGCCAATGAAAGTGTCTCTGTTCGGGACGACCGATGAAAGAGATGACATCTCGGTCATTGTGTGAGTTACCTTATTTTAAAATTAGTGCTGGGCAACGATTAAAATTTTTAATCGCGATTAATCGCATGATTTTCTTGCGATTAATCGCATTGTTATGCGCAAAATTGAATAATGACTTCTAAAGTAGTGTTTTGCGCACTTTTGATTTAAATGTACTGCTATATACACAAAAGTGCAATAACTTTAAACAAATAAGGTGCTTTTATACCAGCAGTATTCCCTTTACACAGTAATCTCAAATCTCAATTTAAACATTAATGTAATCAAATCAAATATTTAAACAAAGCTATTTGCCACTGCCAGGGCATTACCTTTTATCTAGTTTGTTAAAACCAGTTTTCTTGTTTTTTTTTCTGAACAGGTATCAACAGGTATCTTTTATCAGGGAGCAGCAGAAACAGTCTATGTAGTAGTCAGAGGTCATGATCACTACTACAGATATAAGTCGACCAACGTTACTTATAGTAGTCCTAGCTTAGGTTTGGTCATGCCATGGTTTCCCACGTAAGATTACATTAAACAGAGTAAAAAAACAATTTATACTTTATACTCACGCCGTGGCTGTGTAGCGCGCGTACACTTCGGCGTACCCTGACGTGCACCTCTCCAAAAATGTAACGTAAATTCTACGCGTACCGCAAGCGCTGTGATTGCTAGAACCGCTCCCCGGGTTTCACATGCTCCCTGTGCATGTGTAATTGCGCGTCAACGCGGACAACGACGCAGAGATATAAATGAAAACCAACGCGTAGTCTATAGCGTATAGTCTTCGGCGTAAGTCCGACGCAGAAGTATAAATCAGCCAAGAGTGAGGTGAAGTGGTCGAGCACAAGGTGCAGCGACAAGCGGGTGCGTTCCTGTGAAACTGTTGCGGTCATGCTCGCCTCACGCCCGCGCCCGCTCGTTGCCGAAGTTGAATTGTCTATAACTTTTTATAAAGGACGCGCAAAACAAATCATTAGAAAAGAGACTGATCCTCGGCTCGCTGTTAGTGAGTTTCCAGAATCTAAATAGTTATTATCTATAGGTTTTATAGGTACTATCCATAGAGCGCCTGTCATTCACTCGCGGAGCGCAACCCTTTAACTGTTCACCAGAGAGAACCTGCCTCTCTCCACTGCTTGTTTGGGTGGGTTATTTGCTGGCTGACCAACATCCCACCCCTCCTGTGATCATGGTTTGACTGTAGGCCTATGTGTATTCAGAGCCAGTGAGCAACGGACTTTCAAAATAATAATAAAAAAACTGCGTTACCGTGCGAAAAAAAAATTGTCGGCATTAATTAATAAATGCGTTAACGCGATAATAACGCGTTAACTTGCCCAGCCCTATTTAAAATACTTTTTTTTTTTCAGTAATTTTACTAATTCAGTGGCCCCAAAATTATTTCGACACTTACATCACACTTAAAAATATCTGAAATGATACAAGGTCAAGGTCAAATTTATTTATATAGCACCTTAAAACAACAAGAATGCTGACAAAGCATTATCATCATAAAATAAGATGTAAATATTAATAAAATATATTAGAAGAAAAACATCAGAAAATTATTGAATTAATACAAAACATCATCAAGCCAATAAAACAATTAAATTGACAAGTGCAATCGGATTAAGAATAAGCCTGAGAAACATAATATGTTTTAAGAGATGATTTAAATATGGATAGAGTAGGGGATGATCTTATGGAAAAAGGTAAGGTTTGGACCAAGCACTGAGAAAGCCCTGTCGCACATGGATTTAAGTCAAGATTTTGGAACGATCAATAATAGCATGGAGGATCTGAGCATTCTCTCAGTAGAAATGGAAAGACCGTGAAGTGCTTTAAATACAAATACTAAAACCTTAAAATCAACTCTGAATTGAACAGGTAACCAATGAAAGGATGCTAACACAGGTGTGATATGTTCCCTCTTTTTTTATCCCTGTTTTTTTATTATTTTTACAAAATATAAAAGCAATTTTAAACTGGGTCACTAAAATATGAACATATGTCCTGTGATTTGCACCCAGGCCCAGCCTGACCAGCAACAGCACCATCTCCTTCCTGGTGACGTCTGATAAAGACATCGGAGAGCTTCTGATGCTGAACATCCACTGGGAGAAGGACTCGTATCTCTACGGCTTCTTCAGCACCAATCAGTTTACCATTCGCAGAATGAGGATTAAATCTGGAGAAACACAGTCCAGGTGAGTCATTTCAGGTTCAAGGTCAAGGTGTCTTTATTAGTACCCGAGGGTAAAATTTTTGTGCAGACAGGAGAATTTCGGCAATCCATACATAAAAACATCAAACAAACAATAAGCATAAAAGATAATAAAGTATCCACAGCCTAAAACTTCTAGAAGGAACATGGCAGTGTACCACTACCCCCCACTCTCCCTACCCACCCACCCGCCCGACCCCCCCTGGTTAAAACACATAAGGTGCCATACACCACCATAGCAAAGAGTCATCTACTGCTATTTTTATTCATTAATTCTATGGCAGCGGTAATAACAAAAAGTATTCCCATATCGTTTGGTTCTACACCTAGTGGCAGCAAACCGACGTCCAGAGGGGAGAAGCTGAAACTCAGCATGTAAAGGGTGAGAACAGTCTCCGATAATGAAACTCGCCTTATGCTGTACCTGATTGGAATAAAGACCTACAAGGTTGAGTTGAGATTCACCTATGATCTTACTCGCCCACCTAACAATTTGGTTCAAAGAATTTTTGTTCTTCAAAGACAAATTTCCAAACCAAGATACAAGGGAAAACGACAAGACCAATTCAACAAAAGCATGGTAGAAAAGGATCATCATAGATTTATCGATATGAAATCTGGACAGCTTTCTGAGGCAAAACAGACGCTGGTGACCCTTTTTACATACAGACTCACAGTTTTTTTCAAAAGTCAATTTAGAATGGCCATAGAGCCACTATATATTGGCACGTTCAGGTTTTGAGTTTTATATATATACAGAGACTGACTAACAAGGGACACCTGTGCACAATCAAATAATGAACCAATGAGAACACAGGAAACATGACTAGACCAACTAATGAGAACACAGGAAACATGACTAGACCAACCAATGAGAACACAGGAAACATGACTTGACCAACTAATGAGAACACAGGAAACATGACTAGACCAACCAATGAGAACACAGGAAACCTGACTAGACCAACCAATGAGAACACAGGAAACATGACTAGACCAACCATTGAGAACACAGGAAACATCACTAGACCAACTAATGAGAACACAGGAAACATGGCAGACCTGCCAACCTGTACGCATTTTGCGTAGCGGATACGCATTTTGACCTCAAAGTACGGTGGTACGATTTGTCACTCTAAACTACGCAAAAACCTGATGATGCTTCTGTGCACGCGCAGTCCTCAAATCAACCAACAGCAAAAGAAGCGGAGTTCGACCAATCATAGCGCTGGGTTCATTCCCCAAACAGCAAGCGGGGATGATTGACTGATGCGTAAGGCCTATCAAATTAAAAAGAGACTGAAAAAAAAAATCGACAGCAATAAAGAATCCCGCTCGATCCTCTTCCACTCCCGCGGCCCAACGTCTGATTGAGTTCATAAGTGAGGACAGTAGTCACAGCACTTCTGACTCCTGAAGGTAAACGGGCTGGGGTGGATGTGGAAAGTTGAAATATTGTTTTTAGTTAACTTAATCTGGATTCAATGATCACGCGGGAGTGATCGCATGGATTATTATAAAATACTCCGTCATTCATGGTCACTCAGATTAGAGGAAAACATCATTCAGCCATGCAACTTATAAAATGCTTAAGTATTGATGAACAATAAATCTAAATAAAATTAAAATCGCTGTGGCTTAGTGATTATGAAAGTTCTGTGATAAATTGTGGATTACTGATAAACCTGGAGAAACGGGCGTTTATTTATTCATTCTTAGTGTTGAGAAACGTAGTCTGCATGTTATGTTAATGTGTTAATAATAACTAAAGTAGCCTACCTAATTATGTTACATAATGATTTTGTATGAAAAATTGCGCGAGCTCTCTCTCACAAACACAGACACACAGAGAGAGAAGATAATTGTAAATTGACGGGCTAAGTTTAAATTTTGTTTTGGTTGTGTTTTTTTCTGTCAAAATGACTGAAAGCATTTCGTATTATCCATCCGTGTTTTTAAAATTCGTTAAAAGACAGACGTTTTACTGTTAACACAGCCCCATATTTCGGATTCATCTAAACTTATATTCTACTTGATCATTATTTTTAGAATAAGTGATTCGTTTTGCTATTATTGGTCATGTGACAGGACTCCTGTCTATTGTCAACTATTTTCTATAAATATGTTTGAATTGGCTAACGTTTATTTGTTTATTATTATTAAAATGTGCAATGTTCAAATGCAAAGACAGCACGTCATAAATAAAAGTCCTTTTTTCTGTGTGATTTAGTATCATATTTGGATATTGGAATAATAAATTAAGTAGCCTAACTTAAATGTACACATTCTTTTTTTTTTTTTTTTTTTTTTACTGTTTTCTAGTTTTTTTTTAAATTTATTTTAGACTAGTTGTTGACCAGCACACATTACATGCTTTTTTATGCAATGCAATATTGCAATGCAATATTAATCATGAATAAAAAATGGTTTTGAGCAGTATATAGAATTTTTGGACTTTCACTGCAATAGCTAAATTGCCAGCTAAAACTTTAGAAGTCAAAACTAGAATTATGAAGATAGGCATGTGTTTGTGTGTGTCTTGCATTGTCTCAAAAAATGACAACAATCCCCCCCCCCCCCCTTTAACAGATTTTTTATAATATTTGAATAAAGGGTGACGATGTCATCTCATAACTGCAAAACATACAGTGGGTTTTTGTATTGAAAGTAAGACAAAAACTGATTATTAATAAATTAAACAAAATAATTAAAGTCCCCCTGTTGTACATTTTATCCCTTAAAACTCATCTTTGATCTCCAAAATGACTTATATAAACATTGTTTTCTTGGAAAAAAATGTCTTAATGCCTTAAAACAGCTTGAATGTAACTCTACACCCTTGCCTCATTTAGTATAATCGGCTCTATGAATATGCAAATGAGCCCCGCCTCCACTCACTCACTCAGCTTAGAGATCCACTCGTTGACGATCACTCGTTGATCTGATTGGTTACAAGGTAGTTTGTGACGTCAGAAACACCAGCGATTTCAAACCATGTTTTTGGGACTGTCTTTGGTTCACTGCAGTTTTAAGAAGAAAATACTCGAATTATGAATTTGCAAATGGTTTGTCTTAAAGCATATTACAAACACCTGGTCATGGTATGGTGAACTGACTTTGGTATAGACATATAAACAACATTAAAAGCTGGATTTTCACCACAGGTGGTCTTTAAAGCAAAAATTTTCTTTTTTCTTTTGTTTTGAAGGGTAATGTTCAGACCCAAAGATGGAGAGTTTGGTTCCCTCATTCAGGGTGGAGAGCCTGTTGTGTTTGTGAAGTCCAGTGAGACGCCGCAGAGCAGGAGAGAGGAGAGGTAACTTTACTTTCACTGAAAACTAGATATCAGGCCTTATATTTATATATTTATATATATATATATTAGGGGTGGCACGGTACATGAAAAAACATCGCTTGTCTCGGTTTGGAGCGTGTGTGCGTCGAACATCTTCTACAGTCCGCAGCATTTAAGCAACCTCTAAGTGATAAATCGGACAGGGCAATAACCATAACTAAAGCATTGAGGATGTTTATAGCAAAAGATATGCAACCGTACAGCGTGATTGAGTGTGAAGGATTTTGTCAGCTGATGAAAGTACTCGAGCCGCAGTATAATATTCCTTTCTTTTTCTTTTAAAAAATAAAATTTTTGTAAGAGCTACACTGAAGTTGGCAGTTTGATAAATGCAAGTTAATTTCAATCTTTGTGTGCTAAAAAGGTACGCAAGTTCTTGTACAGATAGCAATACACATTCTCCTTTTTTTGCCAAATAAACGAAAAGCATGTAATCAATATTTTTGATACTCTTGCTGTATCAAAATCTCACATAGCTTTCCTCAGAGATGTTCCCAATAATGTGCTTAAAGTCAAGTCAAATTCAGTTTGTGCAAGATTACATGATATAACATTTTTTTTTAATACTGTATCCTAAATTGTGGATAGTTAAGCTATATATCATATGCTGAAGTAAATTTCTGGAGTGTTAAAGATTAAAAGAAAAAATAACAACAAGAACCGTACAGAACCGAAAACCGTGACCCTAAAACCGTGATACGAACCGAACCGTGGGTTTTGTGAACCGTGCCACCCCTAATAAATATAAATATATATATATATATATATATATATATATATATATATATATACAAAACTTTCTGTCTCTCTCTCTCCACTTATGGATTTTCAGGAAGCACAGACTGAAACATCATGGAAGCTTCTTCAAACAGGGCGTCAATGAAGCAACCGCAGTTTTGAGAAAAGAACCAGCATCACTTCATAATGAATCAACAGAGGTCATCATGACAGAAACAACCACAAATCTAAACACAACTTTATGAGTCGACGCAGAGAACTTAACGAGGGCTATATGTAGAAACAGAAACTCTTGTTATTAGCGACACCGGTGGCCGTTACGTGAACTGCAGCCGCACTTTCTGCTCGTCGTAAAGTACAAAAGACTGAATGTGATTCAAGGCCCTGATATATTTTCTTAGAAGTAAAAAGAAGTTAGACCTTTGCAGCGATAAACAAACATCCAGATGCAGTTGGCGCTGCTGAGAGCGATGTTTAGATGATGATGTAAATATGTGCTGCACGCTTTCCTCTCAGTAACAAAATAAACACAACAAAAATGACAGAGAATAAAGAAGCAATTAAAGGATTAGTTCGCTTCAGTAACCTCAACCACCACCACCACCACGTCATCCAAGATGTTTATGTCTTTCTTTCTTCAATCAAAAATAAATTACGTTTTTTGATGAAAACATTCCAGGATTTTTCTCCATATAGTGACTTTAATGGGGTCCAATGGTTTGAAGGTCCAAATGTCAATGCTTCAAAGTCTCTACACGATCCCAGTCGAGGAATAAGAGTCTTATCTAGATGAACCATCAGTCATTTAAAAACAAAAAATATATATACATATACTTTTTAACCTCAAATGCTTGTCTTGCACTAGCTGGGATGCGACACGCATTACTTAATAATGTTGGAAAGGTCAATGTTGTAGGCGGAAGTACAGACCTAGTGTTTACAAAGCGAACGTGCAAAGACTAAGTCAAGTGCCATTTACAAAAAAAAGGTAAAACAACGATGTCGGGCGATTTTAAAGTTAGAAGAGAGAATTAGATCTGAGTTTTTCGCCCTCACTTACGCCTACGTCATGCGTGACCTTTCCAACGTGATTACGTAATGTGTAAGACGAGCATTTGTGGTTAAAACTTTTGTTTTTTAGAAAATGACAGATCGTTTTGCTAGATAAGGCCCTTATTCCTCGGCTGGGACCTTCAACTCATTGGACCCCATTGAAGTCACTATATGGAGAAAAATCCTGAAATGTTTTCCTCAAAAACCTTAATTTCTTTTCGACTGAAGAAAGAAAGACATCAACATCTTGGATGAGTTAATTATCAGGAAATTTTAATTCTGAAGTGAACTAATCCTTTAAGAAAGCATCATATTGTAGCGATGTGGACATGTTTGCACCATTCCTGCGATTCACCGACATCATGAGACAGATGAGGTCATTAAAATTACACTGTTATGATAGTTTATGAATTATATTTGAGACTATAGACTGTATAGATCTGGCCATGTGAGACTATTTTGAATTAATCATGACACATTGTCATTACAGTACAGAATGGCTCTTTTGGCATTATCCTGAACTTTTGATTTTCCTGGCAAAAACACGAGTCCTTCACATAATAATCAGTCTTCAGGCTTTCATAGACAAACTAGGAAGTCGGGGAAGGTCTCGTTTTTATGTTTCGTTACAAGCTGTTCACACATTGGCAATGAAAAGTGATTAACACATTCAAATTCTTACATATAGCCCCTTTAAAATGTTTCATGTTTTTATTCATGCTATTTGCACCATATTTAATTTAATTTAATTAAGTTTGAATTTGATGAGAATGTAGGCTTGTGAATTTCACAAATCACATTTCATCCCAAAATCAAAAGAGAAGAAAAAAATTCATTATAAAAAAAATGTATATAAACTGTAACGCATTCAGAATGTAATTTTACCCTCATTGATGACATTACTCCTTTATAAACTAATTTTACTTTAACTTCATATATGAAGGGCATAAAATAATAGAATTAAGCATTAAAAAAATCAATGTTCCTAAAAATAGGTTTCAGTGCAAAGACAATTTCTTATTTCTTTCTTTTGAGTTTGGGGAAAAATATGATCATGTTTTTGACAGGTTTTGTGAGATTCACCCAAACATAGATGTTTAATTTTCAGCTTGAGTGACGGGTTGTATATATGACAGTGGTTTATTCACATTCAGCAGATATAGTTTAACAATATTAAATATGATCTGTACAGCTACCTAGCTTTGAAATCAAACTAAATGAAATCAGTAGAATTTAACATTCCAATAATTCAGGTATATATTTTCTCATCAACAAATCAATGCAATTTGTAATTTTTTGCTGTATTTCAGGTGAATACCTTGGGTTATTTTTATATTTTCTAGGGCTGTGAAACGTGCACAACTTAATCGCATCCAAAATAAAAGTTTGTGTTTACATAATATGCGTGTGTGCTGTGTATAATTATTTTGTATATATAAATACACACACATACATGTATATATTTAAGAAATTTTTTTATTTATATATAAAATATATATATAATACAAATTATATATGTAAATATAAGCAAATATTTCTTAAATGTATACATGCATGTGTGTGTATTTATATATACAAAATAATTATACACAGCACACACGCATATTATGTAAGCAAACTTTTATTTTGGATGCGATTAATCACGATTAATCGTTTCACAGCCCTAATATTTTCCTTTTGTTTCGTTTCCTTTTTTGTTGTGCACAAATTGAACCGAAATGTCTGGGAATCTTAGTTACACACAGGTCAATACTTGTTCATTGGTCTACTAACAAATTACTTGCTTAAAGCATCTTGTGTATTTATGAATGTCACGATTACACCAGGCTCTCCTTCACTCTCACTCACCTGAACATGGACTACATTTCCCATCATCCTCCCTGGCATGCAATCACATGTATGTGTATGCAAAAGACTCAAAATTTAGCAATAATGTCTATTCTCACCCTCAACAATCTGCAATATTATTACTTACCTGGTCATCGATTGTGTTCCTGCCAAAACCTATTAATAAACACATTGTTTGAACTTTTCCTTGTTTCCTGGTAATTTTAGTCTGAGTGTGTGTCACAATGTAACATGCTGAAGGACTTCTGAAATATGATTATAATAATCTTATATACACACTGTATCTGATTGAATTCATATTACTCTATGAAGCTCATTTGAATAAATATTCATTTTAGAACTACTAAAGGACTTTCAATAACCAGCACTGAATATTCTTTATACAATCAAATTTATTGTGATGTATTTTACCAAAATTGACTGTGTTCGTTGTTGACCTCGACAATTATTTTGAACAGCACAAGAAAGGTCTCGGTTACGTATGTAACCCTCGTTCCCTGAGTAGGGAACGGAGACGTTACGTCGGATGACGACGAATGGGGTTTCGCTTAGAAAGCCTATCAGCTTCGAGTATTACAAAACGAGCCTATGGCAAAGAAATGCCATGGGTCTGCGGAATTTGCATGACGTAACTCCGCCCCACCTCGTGGGTATAAAAGGAGGAAGTACGCAACAGCAGTTTATGTTTCTTCGCTGAGGAGCCAAGACTGAGCTCAGGCGATCCCCGCGGTACAGCGGAAAGTGGCAGGCAGACGTAACGTCTCCGTTCCCTACTCAGGGAACGAGGGTTACATATGTAACCGAGACGTTCCCTTTCGTTGTCACTCCGAGTTACGTCGGATGACGACGAATGGGGTTACCAGTCTAATCACGCCACCTTCTCAGCTGTCTTCCAGTGCCCTGCGTAAATAGAGGTCCCTGACATAGAAGGACGAAGGACTCAATTTAACAGGAATACCAAGGTACACTGGGAAGCATATCCCAAGCTAGGTGAAGTATGCAATTAATGCCCCCAGAGGGGGGGGGGGGGGACTTAGAGAATACACATATGACCCGAAGGAAACATATGGAGAACACTGGGGTGTCCAGCCGCAGGTGGAATATTTCAACCCCAGGGGTGGCAAGGTGGCTTGCCAAGGGAAAGACACATGCTCAGAGAGGCTTACAGTGGAAATACACATGTGGGGGTCGCTCAGGGGAGGGACCATGCACACGGGAGGCACCTAGCCGACGCGCAGGCAAGAGACACTGGCGCCGACGTCAGGAGTGCTGGAGGAACTCAGGGCTTTCGGGAAGCTCACCTGAGGAGAATATCGCACGTATCCAGTCCGTGGAGTGGAATGGCGAGCAAGCGAAGACACCTGAGCGGGTCCGGTACTAGCTAGTTGAAGCGAGTACATGGAAGGACACTGGCTCCACTCGGAGATTATAGAATCTGGCGAATGTGTTAGGTGTCGCCCAGCCTGCAGCTCTGCAGATGTCTGTTAGCGAGAGCGCCATGCGCTAGAGCCCAAGAGGATGCCACACTCCGGGTGGAGTGGGCCGTCACACCAAGGGGGCACGGTCGGCCTTGCTGCTGGTATGCCAAAGCAATGGCGTCCACTATCCAGTGAGACAAACTTTGCTTGGAGAGAGCCTTTCCCTTCAGCTTCCCACCATAACAGACAAAGAGCTGGTCTGAGGTCCTGAAACACTGCGTCCTGTCTACATAGGCGCGAAGAGCGCGTACTGGACAGAGCAGTGCCAAGGCTGGGTCTGCCTCCTCCGGGGGCAGCGCTTGCAGGTTCACCACCTGGTCCCGAAAGGGAGTGGTAGGAACCTTGGGCACGTATCCGGGCCGGGGTCTCAGGATCACGTGAGAGAAGGTCGGCCCGAATTCCAGGCACGCTTCGTCGACGGAGAATGCGTGCAGGTCCCCTACCCTCTTGATGGAGGCCAGTGCAACCAGGAGCGCTGTCTTCATTGACAGGAACTTAAGCTCAACTGATTGCAGGGGCTCAAAGGGAGCACTCTTCAGGGCAGTTAGAACCACTGAGAGGTCCCAAGAGGGAACGAGAGGAGGACGAGGAGGATTTAGTCTCCTCGCTCCTCTCAGGAACCTGATGACCAGGTCGTGCTTCCCTACCGACTTACCTTCGACGGGGTCATGATGTGCGGCAATGGCGGCAACATAGACCTTAAGGGTGGAGGGAGACAGCCTTCGCTCCAACCCTTGCTGAAGGAAGGAAAGCACAACGCTGATCGAGCATCTCCGGGGGTCTTCTCGGTGAGAAGAGCACCAGTCGACGAAGAGGTTCCACTTCAACGCATAGACGTGTCTCGTGGACGACGCTCTAGCGGAAGTGATGGTAGCCGCCACCGCTGGTGGAAGGGTACTCAAACCTACCTCGAGCCGTCCAGGAGCCACACGTGGAGGCTCCAGAGATCGGGGCGAGGGTGCCACAGGGTGCCCCGTCCCTGAGAAAGAAGGTCCTTCCTCAGAGGAATGGGCCAGGGAGGTGCTGTCGCGAGGAGTGCAAGTTCGGAGAACCAGGTCCGGCCGGGCCAATACGGCGCGACCAAAATGACCTGCTCCTCGTCCTCCCTGACCTTGCGCAAGGTCTGCGCAAGAAGGCTCACTGGGGGAAACGCATATTTGCGGCCCGGCGGCCAGCTGTGCGCCAGTGCATCCGTGCCAAGCGTGCCCTCGGTCAGGGAAAAATACAGGGCGCAATGGGTCGAGTCGTGAGAGGCAAACAGATCTATCTGTGCGTCCCCGAACTGGTCCCAAATCAGCTGAACCGACTGGGGATGGAGTCGCCATTCTCCAGGGAGGGCTGAAGCCGTGAGAGCTCGTCGGCTGCACAGTTCAGGGCTCCGGGAATGAAAATGGCTCGAAGCGACCTCAGATGCTTCTGACTCCATAGGAGGAGGTGGCGGGCGAGTTGTGACATACGGCGGGAGCGTAGACCACCTTGATGGTGATGTACGCTACAGTAGCGGTATTGTCTGAGCGGACTAGTACGTGTTGACCCCTGAGCAACGCCTGGAAGCGGTGCAGGGCAAGGCGTACTGCCAACAACTCGAGGCAATTGACATGCCATAGCCGCTGGGGTCCTGTCCAGGAGCCCGCAGCAGCATGTCCATTGCACATGGCGCCCCAGCCCGTGGTGGAGGCATCTGTGGAGACCACAACATGCCGGGAAGCTCGTTCCAGGGGGACACCCGCCCTGAGAAAACTGAGGTTCGACCACGGGGTGAGGAACTGACGGCAGGTCGGAATAACTGGTACTCGGAGCGTGCCTTGTTGCCATGCCCACCTCGGGACTCGGTCGCGAAGCCAAAGCTGAAGCGGTCTCATATGAAGCAATCTGAGCGGCGTGACCGCGGCTGCAGATGCCATATGCCCCAGGAGCCTCTGAAAATGTTTCAGTGGAACCACACTCTTGCTCTTGAGATGTCTCAGGCAAGTCAGCAGTGACTGCGCGCGCTCGCTCGTAAGCTGCGCGGACATGGCGACCGAGTCGATGTCCATACCGAGAAAAGAGATCCTCTGCACGGGGCAAAGTTTGCTCTTCTCCCAGTTGACCCGAAGGCCCAGACGAGCTAGGTGCCGGAGCACTAGGTCCCTGTGTTCGCAAACCTGATCTCGAGAGTGAGCTAGGATCAGCCAGTCGTCGATATAACTCAGGATGCGAACCCTGTGTTCCCGAAGGGGAACAAGGGCAGCCTCGACGACCTTCGTGAAGGTGCGAGGAGACAGGGCTAGCCCGAAAGGGAGAACCGCGTACTGGTATGCCTGCCCCTCGAAAGCAAACCGTAGGAACGGTCTGTGTCGAGGAAGAATGGAGACGTGAAAGTAGGCGTCCTTCAGGTCGATCGCTGCAAACCAATCCTGGGGCCGCACGCATTCGAGAACGCGTTTGGCGGTGAGCATCTTGAACGGCAGCCTGTGAAGGGAACGGTTCAGCACGCGCAAGTCCAGGATTGGCCGTAACCCACCGGTTTTCTTGGGGACAATGAAGTAGGGGCTGTAGAACCCGGACCTCATCTCGGCTGGAGGGACAGTCTCAATTGCACCCACCGACCAAAGAGGAGCGGACTCCCCTGAAGCGGGTAGGAGACCGTGTGAACTGAATCGCAAGCCGAGCCTGACGGAGCGCGCGATCCAGCGGGACAGACGGGGAAGCTCTAGCCAGGCTCCCAGGAACTGAGCCGGCGGGATCACGCGACGACAGGCGTCCCCCCGGAGGGGCAGCGAAGCGGAGTAACTGGCCCAGACGTGGACGGCATAGCGGCCCGGTGTGGGGGCACAGTTAGCAACCTGGCAGAGGGGGCCAGGGGAGGACCAGGCTGGTCATCCCGCGGGGGCCTGCTCTGCCAGGGGTCTGGCGACAGAGGGGGACAGGGGCGAAGCGGTCCGTGGACGGCACGCCGTGTCAACGACCTCTGGGACAGAGGGGGACGAGGAGAGCACGGCTAGAGGGCGGCGCTCTGTGTCGTCCGAGAACTCTGTGTGCTCAGAGACGGGAGAGTCAGTTCTTTGCGAATAAGGATTCTTCCCCGGCCCTCCACCGGGGAAAGGAGTGGTCCTGCTCCCAACTCCTGGAAAGAACTGAGTCCCATCTCTGAGGAGCCCCTCTCAAGAGCGCCACCTAACCCGGCTTGTAGCGGGGGGCGGGGCTGGAGAGGGCTGTGGCGTCTGGCCGCGGCCTCCAGAGCCGGCCCGGGTGAACGGGCGGGGTGGGAGCCGCGGGGGGGGGCGCCCTCGGCGGTGGGCAGACCGAGGGACCTGAGCGGACGGCGGGGCCGTCGGGACAGAGTCGACCTCAACCTGCTCCATCCCCGAGGAGCCCGTCTCAGGAGCGCCGCTTAACCCTGCGTGTAGCGCGGGGCGGGGCTTGAGAGGGCTGTGGCGTCCGCCCGCGGCCCCCAGAGTCGGCCCGGGTGAACGGGCAGGGTGGGAGCCGTGGGAGGGCGCCCTTGGCGGTGGGCAGACCGAGGGATCTGAGCGGACGGCAGGGCCGTCGGGACAGAATCAACGTCAGTCTGCTCATGGACGGCTGAGAGCTGTTGGGCCAGCCCTCAACCGCACCGCCGAAGAAGCCGACCTGGGATGTGGGAATGTCGGACAGACGGGTCCGCGCGACATCCAGCACATCAAACAGGTACGGCCACTGAATGGTGAGCATCACCCGACCCAGGGAGCGTACGGCCACTTTCGTCGCTCGGAGAGCAAGGTTAGTGGCGGCGCGCAGCTCAGTGAAGAGCCCTGGGTCAGTCCCGCCCTCGTGCAGGTCCATGAGCATCTGGGTCAGGTAGACCAGCAGAATGACCATGGCACGCAGTGAGGCGGCCGCCAGTCCCGTGGCGCTATAGGATCTCGCCACAAGCGTAGACGAAAAACTACAGGCCACGGACGGGTGCTTAGGATTGTGCCGAGAAGAAGCACTCTGAGGACACATAGCATCGCAACAGAGCGTTCACCCGGGGGAACCCCAGTGTACCCACGGGCAGCGGCCCCATCGAGGGGAGGAAAGGCGGATGAGATCAGCGAATGGCCCCTGATCTCATCATGCACGTCCGGGAAGAACGGTATTGGGGTTTGCCGTGGACGAGGGTCGGCGGCCTCACCCAAAAACCAATCGTCCCGGGAAAGCATGGCCGTCATCTCCGGATCAGACTCGACCAGTCGTCACTTCCAGGAAAATCAAACCCACCTAGTGAAGCTGCTACAAACATAATATCATCCTCTGTAGCTTCAAATGAAACACGGGCCACCAGAGGGTAGACCCGTGGGAATCACCTGTTCACTAACGGGCACCGTCATTGAAGAGGGGGGCTGGGGTCGCGGACACATAGTCGGCGCGTTGTTCCAGACCGAAACCCTCAGGTCACCCTGGCCACCAGCCGAAGATCGGGGGGTGGATGAGGGGACTCTCACTCATGTGATTTCACCGAGTCTCGACCTTAATGACGCGATGATCATGTTTCCATGGAGAAAACATGAGTCATCCACGAGCGCTGCTCTAGCATGATCAAGCCCAAACATACTAGACAACGCTCGTGCCCATCAGAGTCCGATACCAAGCTGCCGCACCATTCTTTTTTTTTTTTCTTTTTGAAATGCACGGGCGAGCCGTCTTTAAAAAGACGTGCCGCGTGCAAGCTCTTTTAGTGAGAGAAAACTCAAGTGTTGAAGCACCCGGGGAGACACGCACCGACTGGCAGACCACTGCAACAGATCAGCAGGAAGCACGCGCTCGCCGTAGATCGCCGTCACACCAACACTCGAGGTACTCGTTTGTAAAGCTGACAATTCAGAGATGGCTTGTGGAGAGAAGAATACACTTGGCTCCGAAGCGAAAACATAAACTGCTGTTGCGGACTTCCTCCTTTTATACCCACGAGGTGGGGCGGAGTTACGTCATGCAAATTCCGCAGACCCATGGCATTTCTTTGCCATAGGCTCGTTTTGTAATACTCGAAGCTGATAGGCTTTCTAAGCGAAACCCCATTCGTCGTCATCCGACGTAACTCGGAGTGACAACGAAAGGGAACTCTGATGTTCATTTACAGTGATACAATATGATCAATGCCAAACAAAGACATCTACACCAAGCTGTTGAGAAACAGCTAAATATTTCACATCTCTTCATTTAATATCAAGTTAGATATTAAACAAATGATAAATAAATGTTGTGATGTTATTTCCATCAATTTTTGGTCAAGATCTTGTATTGACAATGCAAGACTCCAGCACTCTGTAAATCTCCACCAGCACAACCCAAAGACTTTCAATTCATTTAATGGACTCAAAGGAGCCGATTTATGTGTGAAAATGATTCTTCATGCTCCTCACAACCATTCTTTCACAGTTTGAGCCTGATAAATCTGACATTGTCATCCTGAAATATGATCAGGATGTGTCTTCATACATGGTTGTTTAAGAAATGAAAAGCTACACACTCCATCAATTAGGGTTAGAAGAACTGTTGTCAAACATATAACATGATAGAAACATAATCACTGCAATAATGATCCAATCATAGACTTCTAAGTATTTGCCTATTTAAATCCAAACAGTTATTTTAAATTTTTTAATGAATTAAACATGATTCAACTCAAATACCTACACTCTGTCCTTCAGAAGAGTTTACTGAGAAACTGGGAGAAAGTTTACACTGAGTACAGTGTGTGTGTGTGTGTGTGTGTGTGTGTGTGTGTGTGTGTGTGTGTGTGTGTGTGTGTGTGTGTGTGTGTGTGTGTGTGTGTGTGCGCGCGCGCGTGTGTGTGTGTGTGTGTGTGTGTGTGTGTGTGTGTACTCAGAAAAAAGGTACAAAGCTGTCACTGGAACAGTATAAGGTAGAAAAGCGAAAACCTTTGTACCTTTTCATCTTTGTACCATCTTTGTACCTTACCCAGCCAGCAACCATCCAAACAATGTTAAATCAATGTTAATGTGTCAACATTAACCGCATTGAATCAACATCACTTTTGCACCCAGCAATTACAGTAATGCTGAAAAAATTTTGCAATTTTTGCATTGAATCGATGTTTAATGTGATGTTGGTTCACCATCATGTTTTGCACTTTCAGAAAATGAAATACTGACTTAAAGCCACACAGCCTGAGGTAAACTGCAAATAAAAGAAGACAATAAATCTCTCAAGATGTCTAAATGTCTGAACATTAAACCTCTGTTAATTCTCAATAGATGAATGGCAGAAATAAAGTTAATCTGGATATTAAGTGAAGCTGCTAATGTTTGTGGAGTTGTTTAATTCTCCTCTGCAAGTAAAAGAAGGCAATAAATCTTTCATGATCTCAGCAGTTGATTTCAGTCAGACATTTTAGAGCTCTTTACTCTTACTGGATGTCATTTATTGAC
The DNA here is from genome assembly GCA_026230005.1 of Gila orcuttii. Classification (NCBI taxonomy): domain Eukaryota; kingdom Metazoa; phylum Chordata; class Actinopteri; order Cypriniformes; family Leuciscidae; genus Gila; species Gila orcuttii. The sequence continues at coordinate 3,946,842 of JAPDVR010000008.1, read as the reverse complement.
TTATTTTTGTTTTTATCTACAAAATTATTTTTATGAAAAGTATCTGGGAGAAATGTGTTACTGAAACATTGTCTGCTTTGAAAGAGAAACATCTATAAAATGTAATAAAATCAATGTCTTATTTCAATAAACAAATAGCAATTCAGCTGTTGCATCTGTGGCATAATATAAAAAATGATCCTATTTTTTTTTCATCATTGAAAAATCTGTCATGTAAAATGAAATCAATAAATTAGATTTCATTAGATTTCATTTAGAAATCTAATAAAGCAGTGTTCAAATGAAAATCAGCAGAAAATACAAAAATGTCTTTAGCAGTTGGATGTGACAGCTGTTCACTGTAAAAGCCTGTACATTGTACAAATGTCTGATATTTATATGCATTTTATGCAAGTAGTGTCTGGGTTTGGGGTTGGTGAGATGAGGCGTGGACTCAAGTGCAGGAAAAAAAGGGCTTTTTATTAATAAAAATAAAACAAAATAAACAAAAACTACCCCGAGGGGAAAAACAGGACAGACTAGGACTTGACTAAACTTGACTCGACTGCAGGGAAACACACGGTGTAGATGAGACGTACAAATGACATACATACGACGACGAAACAGCACAGGACTGGAAACACAATGAGTATAAATAGGGAGAACAAACCAAAGATGTAAGGAGGGAGGACAGGTGGGGCAAATTAATCAATAATAATAGACAATGACAGGAGAGCACATGGCACAAGGAAACATTCATGAAAAGCCATGTGCTCACACAAAACCAGACATGAACACGCAGCTAATGAAACACTCATATGCCACGTGTTCACACCAACACTAGTGTTAAACACAAGCTGTGTGCTACACAGTACAAGACAAAACAGTATGGCAAGCCGTTTTAGCTTAAATTGTACCCAGCCTTACTCGTCATAATTGCATTTTTACTAGTAAGAATTCAAAGAGAGCTCTACAATTCAATTCTTACTAGTAAAAATTCCAATTAGAGAGCTCTACAAATGAATTTTTACTAGTCATATGTCTCCATTGACTTCCATTCATTTTTAATTGTAGAGCTCTCTAATTGAATTCTTACTAGTAAAAATACAATTATGACGAGTAAGACTGGGTACAATTTAAGCTAAAACGGCTTGCCCTAAAACATGAGTGTTAGGGCTCTGTCAGAAAAACCAAGAAATAGACTTGACAGCAGTGCCGCTGCTAGCCATTTTGGTGCCCTAAGCATAATTCCTTTATGATGCCCCCGCCCCGCCCCCCCTAAAAAAAAAAAACATTTTCATTTAGGATTTTCATTTAGGGGGCCTAAGCCCCCAATGAGGGTATGATTTATAAAAAAAATGCAAAAATTAAAAAGTAACACTTTAGTTAGTTTAGGGTCTAATGCTTACTATTAACTAGTTTCATTACCATGCAATGGCATGGTTTTATAATCACTGGGGTCCCGAATTTGAGGCAGGTTAGTTAGGGGTGTTCGGGGGAAATTTTGGCTTTTTCTGAACTACAGATGTGCATTTTAAGATGTTGTGAAGGCAAAAAAAAAAAAAATTCGATAACAACAGCTTTAAAACCATGTCAGTGGGCAGCTGATTATTTTTCTCTCATCAGCATCACACTCTTTTTCTCTTTGTTTTTATCTTGCCCTGTCTCTTCCCCTCCTAAAGTTGACTTTTTTAATTTACTAAAGGTTACCATTTGTATTTTATTCTCAATATGTAGGCTACATATTCATTATTAATCCTGTGCCTAACATGATGAAAACGGCTTTGTTCATGTTTCTTGTCCCCTCACGACAGTAGCCTAAACTATTACACTAGGCTACATGTTACATTGGCCTATTTTCAGTTCAAAATAGCGAAATTAGACAAAACTATATTAGTTTGCCTAATTATTTTTTGTCATTCGTTTAACATTTATGACCTAAAAAAAACAGTCAAATAAAGTTAAGTTTAGCTACTTATGCGCGTTCCAGGCAACCTGTAACCCGTGTTTTCCCAACCTTATACCCGTGAAAGTGCACTGGAACGGCAGTCAAACCCGTGACTTCCCACCCGTGAATTCGTACTAGATCGATGTACTCCCAGTTACGAGTTGAAAAAACACGGGTTACAGGTTGCCTGGAACGCGGCATTACATCTTATCTCGCACTTGACCGTACACTGAAGCGTCGAGTTGCACTGTTAAAATTCGCGCTCAGCGTCTGTGAACATAAAGCCCGCCTACGTTGATTTGATTGGTCATCTCAAATATTCTGACATTGACGAGCAATGACAGACCAATGAGGCTCAGATGAACCCACACACGCACACACACACACACACACACACACACCCTGTCCTCTGTTTCTGACGTGCTCTCTGTCTCTGCTCGGCGCCGCTGCGGATTGAAGAGGAAGAACGCGCTGAATCTGATTATAACAAGAAGTTTGATGATTGGTTTTTCATTAGGCTATTTTTGGTGCCCCCTCAGCACTTGGTGCCCTACGCACAGCGCGTGATGCGCGTGGTGGGAGCGGCGGCGCTGCTTGACAGAAGTGACCGAACCTGATACAAAGACCTCATTTACGTTACAAACTAACAGAATTGCATCTTAGATTTTGCTCGGTTTGAGCCTCTGAAGAAAAAATGGAGGTGTTTATTCTCACTAAATCATACAATATGAGAAATAGAAGCCTGATGTATCAGATATCATACTCAACTTAAATTTTAAGTAGCCTACAATCAACTTGGATGTTTAAGTAATTTCAACTTAAATTACATTCATAAAAATTAGTTGAATCTTGTATAACTTACAATATAAAAAAGTTTAATGAGTCAAAGCACTGTAAAAACACATGTTGTCATAACTTATAACTTACAGTGTGCAAACTTTTATATTTTGTCAAGTAGTTCAATAAACCGTTCCATTTAAAATATATACATTATTTCACATGTCAAGCTTTACAGGGTTAACAAACTTAGTTCCAAGAGCAGAGTGCAACTCGAGTGTCTGTCAGGTGATTTTGACTGGCACACTTTCTCAAAACGTGCACGCAAGGTGATATTTTGAATATGTGCCTAATTATAGTGTAAAAAGCATTTGGAAGATGCAGCACATGCTCATAAATCATCACACCAGCTGAGTTTCATCGGCTACTGCCTTCTAGTCACCGAAAATATCAACCTCTCATTCACAACTAATGAATTCCTGACATTTTTTCCAATGCAAAACAACACATGCACATGAAACAGAGCAACTAAACAAAAGTTCAAGAGGAGCATGTTCATCTAGACCTGTCAATCATAACACAAGAGTAAACACATAAACAGATGTTTACTTATCTTTAGCTTTACATCCGATTTATTAATAATTCATGCAGTCCATGAGAAAAGTTCTTGTGTTCTGGTTCTCCATCAGTAAATCTTATTATAGAAATATATTAACATGAAATAAAATAATATAATTGTGTAAACTGCATGTTTTCAATCAATATTTTTTTGTGATTATATTAAAAATGCAAGGAAAAAAGTTCATCATCCTGGCATTCTGGGATCGTCTTAACCATAAAAGATACATATTTTGCAATAATATTTTAAGCCAAGAACTAGACAAAATGAACATAAAACAGATGTTTACTATTTCTTCACTCCATTTTGTTGCTGACAAACTCAAAAGTTTTTTGTGACACAGATATTTGAAAAATGATTTGCATGTCTGTTCTTCTCAGTAGATGGGAGTTCATGGGATTGATGAAACCAGGACAGAACAGCAATAACTCACTCATGAGTCTGGAAACAAGTTAAGAGGTTAGAGAGAGTGAGAGAGAGAGAGAGAGAGAGAGAGAGAGAGAGAGAGAGAGAGAGAGAGAGAGAGAGAGAGAGAGAGAGAGAGAGAGAAAGTGCGAGAGAGAGAGAGAGAGAGTGAGAGAGAGAGAGAGAGAGAGAGAGAGAGAGAGAGAGTGTGAGAGAGAGATGTAAAATCAAAACCTTGGATTTTAAGAAAAGTGTATTAGATATAGACATAATAATATTACAGGAAACGTGGCGCAGAACTGATGAGGTCACTCTCTGTCCCCCAGGCTACCGGGAAATACTCATATCGTCCCAAAAACATGAAAATATTACACGTGGGAGAGATTCAGGGGGCATCATAATCTGGCACAAACTTGAAATTGATAAGTACATCAAACTAATCAAAAAAGAAGAATCTCATATCTGGCTCAAAATCAGTAAACAGCTCAGTCAAACTACAAAAGATATATTCTTATGTGCTCTTTATATTCCTCCCTCTGAATCTCCTTACTATAATGAGAACATCTTTGAGACCCTCCACAGTCAAATCAACCACTTCCAGGCCCAGGGAAGTGTGCTGATGTGTGGGGATCTCAATGCCAGGACAGGATCCCTACCTGACTACACCACAGATAACGGGAATAATTATATATTTGGACAGAGCTTTCAACAAAACAGTGTAAATCTTTCAAGGACTAACTCTGATGCTCAAGTGAATAAAAACGGGAGGCTTCTACTTGAGCTCTGTCGAAGCCTCGGTCTGTACCTCGTCAACGGCAGGGTGAGAGGGGATTCTCTGGGAGATACACCTACAGCTCATCTCATGGCTGCTCAACTGTTGACTACATGATCACAGATCTAGATATATTCTATTTCAGAGCATTCACGGTCAAACCACTAACACCCCTATCAGATCACAGCCAAATTACTGTGTATCTGAAAAGGAAAGAAAATACTAACATACACCCAATACAACCCAGTAAGCTGTACAACATCAAAAATATTTACAGATGGGTTCAAAACAGCACTGAAAAATACCTGGCCGCATTGGACCACCCCCAAGTGTGCTTACTTATGGATAACTTCACAGAATACGATTATCCTCAAAATGAAGATGGCGTAAATCTGGCTGTAGAAAACATAAATTACATATTTGATTATCTGGCAACAATATCTAATCTTAAAACCACTAAGAAAAATCCTAAGCAAAAACAAAAGAATGAAAAATGGTTTGATTCGGATTGTAAATTTGAAAAATTTAAGACAGCTTGCAAATCAAAAACACAGACAACCAGACAATCCAGATTTACGTCTTCATTATTGTCAGGAGCTTAAAAAATATAAAAATACACTCAGAAAGAAGAAAGAACAGTACATCCAAAATCAGCTCAAAACTATTGAAGAATCTGTCCATTCAAACAGTTTCTGGGACAACTGGAATCTCCTGAATAAAAAGAAACATGAACAAATTACTATACAAGATGAAGACACCTGGAAAAATCACTTTGAACAACTTTATAGCAAATTAGACATGAATATAAAACAAACACAAATATATGAAAAATTAAACCATTTAGAAAACATAATTGGCAAATACCAAAACCCGCTAGATTACCCAATCACAGAAAAAGAGCTGATGGATAAAATACAGGCTCTGCCAACAAAAAAGGCAAGAGGACCAGACGGCATCCTTAACGAAATGCTTAAAAATATAAACCCCAAATTCAAATTAGCCTTAATGAAACTGTTCAACTTGGTTCTGAGTGTTGGTCATTTCCCTGACAGCTGGAATAGAGGACTCATAACACCCATATTCAAGAGTGGAGACAAATCAGACCCGAACAATTACAGAGGCATCTGTGTGAGCAGTAATCTGGGGAAGATGTTCTGCGGCATCATCAACACGAGACTCGTTCACTTCCTCACAGAGCAAAAGCCAGATTGGATTCTTACCAAATTTTAGAACATCAGATCATATTTTCACCCTACAAACCCTGATTGATAAATACATCAACCAAAACAAAACCAAAATATTCGCTTGCTTTGTAGATTTCCAGAAGGCCTTTGATTCGATTTGGCATGAAGGCCTTCTTTCTAAACTTCTAGAATCAGGTATCGGGGGCAAAACGTACAAAATTATAAAAACAATGTACTCAAACAATAAATGTCCAATTAAAATTGGCAATAAACAAACTGAGTTTTTCACTCAAGGGCGGGGTGTGAGACAGGGCTGCCCACTATCACCGACCCTTTTGAATATTTACATTAATGAATTGGCGAAACTCGTAGAAGAGTCGGCAGCTCCTGGCCTCACACTACACGACTCCAGTATAAAGCTCCTGCTGTATGCAGATGATCTGGTCCTGCTGTCTCCAACAGAAGAGGGTCTACAGCAGAACCTGGACACCCTGCATCAGTTCTGTCAGACCTGGGCCCTGACCATCAACCCAACGAAAACTAAAGTACT
>JAPDVR010000008.1:3883108-3938108 GCA_026230005.1 Gila orcuttii | reverse complement strand
TGAGAGTGAGAGAGAGAGAATGAGAGAGCGAATGTGAGAGTGAGAGAGAGAGTGTGAGAGTGAGAGAGAGAGAGAGTGAGAGAGAATGTGAGAGAGTGAGTGTGTGAGAGAGTGTTTTGTTAAACTCATGTGCCTCGTAATCTTGAGTCAAAGTAACTTCCCCTCCCTCTTGCAGCAACATCTTGACTGCCTAAACATACGTGACAAAAGAAGTGTCCGAATTCACAGTACTCATAAAAGAGTAAAAGCACCCGGATGTCCTACTTGTTCTGATGAGATTCTGAAGTGTGTGTGTGATGGACATTTAATTGCACGTAGGAGGCGAGGAAACACACAGGCTGGTCCTTCTCTCGCATCCTAAAGGCGTGCAGCCAAGAAGATGCAAGGAAAGGGAGCGAGGGAAGGAAATGAGGAGAAATGAGAAGAACCCCTCTTCTCTTCTCTGAGGATGTGTTTACTGCACTATAAAAAATGCTGGGTTTTAACCCAATTTGGGGTCAAATATGAACAAACCCAAATGTTGGGTTAAAAATATAATTTAAAATTTTATCCCAACAGCTGAGTTAGTTGGTCCATATTTGACCCAAAGTTGAGTTGAAACAACCCAGCATTTTTTAGAGTGTGGCGTGAGGGAGGGACAAACCATGTGTAAATTCATAAGTCGACAGCATTGCTGAGTATTTTCTCCTTAAAACTGCAGTGAACCAAAGACAGTCTCAAAAACACGGTTTCTTCTGACGTCACAAACTACCTTGTAACCAATCAGATCAACGTGTGATCGTCAACGAGTGGATCTCTGAGCTGAGTGAGTGAGTGGAGGCGGGGCTCATTTGCATATTCATAGCGCGCATACTAAATGAGTCAAAGTTATGCCAAGTCTGTGAAAAAACCCTTTAGTTTAAATAATATTTAAAATTTTAAAATAAAATGTAATGTTTTTAAAAAATAAAATGTGTTAGTGAACTAAAAAATCGAATGAAATAAAATAACTAAGTACATTTTAATTAAATTAAATTAATAAAATATATCTAATAAAATATTTACATTTATTCATTTTTTATTATATTTAAAGTCTGAGAATGTAAAGGTAGTGAAAGATCTGAAAAACTGAGGATAAAAAGGTCACAGGAGTGATTTAAATGTGAACTTAACCAGTCAGTGTTGCATCTGATAGAAACTCATTGCAACAGAAGAATCTGGAGAACATTGTTGGGTTTTTCACAGCAAAGATTTCTTAACTTTCATGAGCAGTTCATTGCATTGTTCAGGGTCACTTTTTAAGGCGATTTCACATTTTTATGCCTCTCTTGTGGGACATGCTCTTCTTAACCCTTATACACAGTAAAAGTGTCATCTGCATCTCAAGGTTAAAATGCGCCTGTCTCATAAATAAACGGCTGACGTCAGAGACGCGTCTCACACTGAGCGATGGCATGCAGAACACAACACACACGTACACGTATAGCCTGAATTCCACATCATCTCATGCACACGTTCCTGTTGATATGGGACAAAGCTGAAATTAATTAGATGAAAAACTGTTAAATGAAAAATAGAAATGTTGCCTCGAAAACTAAATGAAATAAGTTGAAGAACTAAAATTAGCATAAACACTAAACTGAACTTAAACTAAAGTAAAAAATAAATTAAACCTAAATAATAACATTTAAAATAATAATGATAATAATAATAAACAAGACAAAATGACTAAAAATAAACCTGAAATTAAAATAAAAAAAAATGCTAATTCAAAATATTAATAAAAACTATAAGAGTATAACAGTCTGACCGGCAGTTTGACATATGACCTGCAATTTTTATTTTTTTATTGAACACTATCAATTTACAAACTCAAGTAGGGACAATAATATGCATATGAAAATATACACAACTGACATGTAATTAAATATAATTTGTATCTATAATTTTTTGCTTAAACAGGTTGTATAAAAGAAACAATAGCACATTTAGTACAATAAAGAAAAGCATAATCTTCAGACACTTAACCCGTTTAATCCCACCGAAAATAAATAAAAATTAAAATAAATAAATAAAGGAATGAATAAATAAACAATTTAATGTAGGAAGGAATAAATGAATAACTAACTAACTAACTAACTAAATAAAATTGAAGCGCACAAAATCTTGCAAGGAAAGAGACTCTTTATTCTTTATACTTTAAACAAGTTAAAGAGAGTTTGAAACCGCTGCAAATCACACATCATTCTTATTTCAAATCCTATATTGTTATTATTATTCTTTAAAAATAATAGGCTACCTACTTTGAAAGATGCTTAGCCTCGAGCGACATCTAGTGAAAAGACTAATCTAGTTCACACAGGTGTCGACAGCTGTAGTGAAACAACCATAGACTGTAAAAAATAAACAGTGAAAATAAATAAATGACAATAAACATTTTAAAAAAAATAAAACTGGAAACCCGTGTTATTCTGAAGTCTTTGAGCAAACTGTAGTTCTCTCGTTCCTCCAGTGCGGCAGGAGGCGCTACAGGCTCTCAGCAGCGCCACCCGGTTCCTCAAAATCTCTCCCATCCGCAATTTGATGATTTTTAAGCTTCTTTGAGCTTCTAAAACCGATGACATTTCTTTATTAAACTAACAAATGTCCCAGAAGTGAGAGGACGGACTTCTGTAGATCAACGATAAAGCGGTCGAGGAAGGCACGAACATGTCGGCCAGCGCGGTTTATGTGTTAGATCTGAAGGGGAAGGTAAGATAACGGTTCACTAGCACTGAATGCTAAAGCTAATCAACATCAAACATGAACGTGAGCGGATTTTAATATAATTATTCCCGATTAAAATCAATAAGCGTGTTCCCCTGAACTGAAATCTACGAAGGTTTTTAACAGTCGATCCGTATGTATTAGTTAGGGAAACTGAGATTAAAGTAATTACAACACCCTTCCAACAGCTGCTTATAAACTGATACATTTTTTATATTGTGATTCAGTCAAAAGTCAATTATTATCAGTCACTAATTAATAAAGAGCAATTATTTGTCTCCATCCTTATACTTTAGTTTGTTTAATAAGATATAATTAATCTCACTTTTGAAAAGCATTATGAGTTGACATTTCCTTCGTTTCCTGATAAATGCAATTTTGTGCTGCTAAAATGTTTTTTTGTCATGATAATTTAATTTCAAAGTACATTTAATTTTACTATAGTATTAACCAAATGCTATAGCTACAGTGTTCATGTAATGTAATGGTACATGTGCAAAAAAAAAAAAAAAAACTGTATAACCAATGCACTTTTTTTTAGTGACATTAACATCAGTCTTTCTTTACATGAACAGTATTGGTGGAGTAAATTTGACATGTGAATATACAAATCAAACAGCATATGATAATGATATGCTAATGGATAATTAAATGATAATTAAACGTATTTCATTTTTCAGCTGATGCAGAGATCTAATTGTGATCTGTGTGTGTGTGTGTGTTCAGGTCCTGATCTGCCGTAATTACCGCGGTGATGTGGACATGTCTGAGATTGAGCATTTTATGAGCCTGCTGATGGATAAAGAAGAGGAGGGCACGCTGTCACCCATCCTGGCTCACGGTGGAGTTCGTTTCATGTGGATTAAACACAACAACCTGTACCGTATCCTTCCACACCGCAAACATGCAAACTGTTATTATATGTACAAGCAGACTTTTATTTACCAAATAAGTGATTTTTGCATTAATCAAGCTGCCCTATTAACTTATTTATGACACGGATAGTTCCAGCTTTTAGATCTGGATCACTGGATGAGCCACAATATTCAAATTACAAAACTGTTATAAGAATAATGAATCATTTTATTGTTTAATTGTCTCTTTTAGTCATGTTTTGTCTCTTAACCTGCTGACAAACAGTTGTTGCAACATCCAAAAAGAATGCTTGTGTCTCCCTGGTTTTCTCCTTCCTCTACAAAATTGTTCAGGTTTGTTACATGTTAATTGTACATTTCTTTTTTGGCATAAAGTGATTTCTCACCTTATTGGGTGATTTCTGGGTTGGACCATAATTATTAGGGCCAATAGAGTGGAATTAACACAAGGGGGCGCTAACACCTCTGTTAATCAGCCGACACTGATAATAATCTGAAAATCAGCTATATTGTTTTATTATTGCATACTACATTTCATGATCACTTGCTTTATTGTCACTGGTGTTTGATGTGTCTGTTTTTCAGGTTTTTTCTGAGTACTTTAAGGAGCTGGAGGAGGAGAGTATCAGAGATAACTTTGTCATCATCTACGAGCTGCTGGATGAACTCATGGACTTTGGATACCCTCAAACTACAGACAGCAAGATCCTTCAGGAGTGAGTTTGTGTTTGATTTCCTTTTATGAACCATTATAGGAATAGCAACTCAAAACGAACAGTTCTGTCACCATATACTCACCCTCAAGCCGTATGACTGACATTCAATGGAAAGTCTTTTTTAATCATTATTGTGCCTTTATTATTCTATTTTAATAGTTCCTAATTTTGTTTTGTAGTATCACAGTGTCTGAAAAGGTTCGATCAAGGATTTGGTCTTTCTAAAATCCTTTCCGAGAGCCTAATGTGCTCTGATTGGTCAGATGGCCCAGTCTGTTGTGATTGGTTGTTCACCGGCAGCCAATGAAGACCTGCCATTATGCTAATTTGTTACAAACCTACGCAGGTTCAGCAGAAAATAAAACTGGAATTACTGACGACTCGTTTCAGGCAGTTCAGAATCGATTCTTTCTTTTGGGAGACAATAACTCTATTTATCTGCAATCTAGGGATGGCTCGATACCACAATTTTGGCTTCGGTACGATACCAGAACCTAATACCTCGGTATCGATACTAAATCGATACCACAGGTAAAAAAATAAATAAAAAAAGTCTCAATTTAAGTGACACTTAAAAAACACTGCTTGAAACTCTCCACTACCAAATGTGCAAAGAAAGGGTATCAAAATGTAAAAAAATAAATAATAAATCAGTCAGGGAACATACAGTAGGTTAAATTTTGATTTTTGAGAAAACCCCCCCCCCCCTGAAATTATACAATTAAAATAGGTTAATATCTACAATGATAGATTCACATATAATAATAATAATAATAGAATAATGAAATGACATGTAAACCATAGCTGTCATGCATCAACAGAGAATTATCAACATTTATTGCATTTATTAATCTTGGTTTGGTTACTGTTTGGGTTCATATTAGTTTAGTGCATTGCATAAAGTAATGTTAACATGCTAAACATGTATTAGTACATTTAAATTTTTAGGTCATTTAATTACTGATTGATATAGATTAATAAATGCTATAATACTGTTAGGTCAGGTTACCTAATGAATTAGGGATGCACCGAATGTTCGGCAACCGAAATTATTCGGCCGAAAATAGCAAAAAAAGTACTTTCAGTGTTCGGCCGAATAAGTAAAAAGACCGAATAAATTTGACCGAACAATGACGTTTTTGATGACGCGATCAAATAGTAACCAGCGTAGAGTGAGAGGCGCACGCTTTATAAATGCAGCAAACCTTCCCACCTCTCCCCCTTTGAGCAGATAACAGAAGAGAAGCTCATCTGATGCATCTGTGCAGACATTATACCTTTACTTGCAGCACTAAAGCGTCTTTTAACCCTCTGTAGTTGACAAACGCGCCGCCGCGTTTTGCTGGTTTTTTTTCACATAGCAGCAAAATAGACTTAAATACTCCGTCATTTAAGGTCACTTAAATGCAGACTTAAGAAATATGAAAAAATAAACTGTTAAATGTCTACTTGTGTCCACTTACAATCGAAATAAAACTGTGCTTTTGTAAAATAAAGAAAATAAACAGGGTGTGCTTTCTGCCTCTCCGTCTCCGTTAACTTTTTTCCTGGAGCACGTCTCTAAACTTAAAACTCAGCCAATACTAGTCACACAGGCAAAGGCAATATATCTTTAATTGTCTACTTTTAAATGATCTAATTCAAAACGAAAACAAATATTCTCTGTTTATGTAATGAAAAGAGAGAGATGTCAGTCGTTCTCATGGCAACTCCTTATCTGCTAAATCGCCACGGAGAGCGCGTGCTATATTGAAACCCAAATGATCTGAGGCAATCCATGCAAACCTGTCAACGCCCACGATAAAGTGTATGTAAACCGCAAAAGTAGGCTTATGTCTAGGACAGTTATTCATTTGTTGTGGGTAATATTTTTTTGGGCTCTTTTCAATGCACTTTTTTAGTTACATTCTTTCAGCAGTCAGTTATAGGCCTAACATAGGCTATTCAAGAAGGGGGGCTTCAAAGATGGCCAAATAAAAATATATTTTTTATTTTACTAATTTATTTATTGTAAGTTATATTGTGCTTTGTTTAAATAACAAAAAAAATCAGTGTTAAATAAATTGTATTTTTGCAATTAGATTTTTTTCTCTGAAAAGTAAGACAAAATAGTAAAAAAGCTTATTTTTACTATTTAATTAAATACAATGGTGAAAAAATTGGCAAAATAAATGGAAAAATGTGAAACACCGCGTTCGGTGTTCGGCCAAGCGTTTCATTATTATTCGGCTTCGGCCAAGAATTTTCATTTCGGTGCATCCCTATAATGAATGTTGACAAATGTAGCTTAATTGTAATCTCTCTCTCTCTCCCTCTCTCTCTCTCTCTCTCCACAGCGGCACTAATATGCCATTCATTTTACTATCACTAATACTAAAATTAATATTATTAATTTTTTTATTCTTTATTCATTCAAATTCAATTAATGTTTGTTTGAAAGTGCAAAAATGATGAGACCTAAACTTAATTGGTTCTAGCGTGTCATGCAAGCAGATTTGAGCTTTCGTGTTTACCGATAATTGATAAGCTCTTATGTATGTGCGCTGTTCAGTGTTCAATAAAATTAAATCAGTTGAATGATGGACTAACGGTCACTAACCTGTCGATCTCTGAACTCTTTGAACAAGTCATCTGACGATTCAAATGCTTAGGCAGATTTGATGTGTTGCCTCCCCGTTTGCCTTTACTTCTCTCATTATTTTTGTAGGCAAAGTAATGCCTTATTTCACTCATACTGCTCTCTCTATTTATTAATTTCGGGCGTGTAGAAATTCGAATGAGCTTCGTTTGATCCATCGTGTTCCTTTGTTGTCACCGTTTGCCGGTTTCGCATGACCCGCGTCAGTTTAGGTAGCGCACTGCCGCCTAGCGGTGAACTTCGAAACAGCAGCGCATCAAATACCGAATTGAACAAAATTATGATATTGTACCGTTTGAAATATAATATATACCGGTATTTTGGCAGTACCGGTATACCGCGCATCCCTACTGCAATCTGAGCTTTGAAAGTTTCACATATTTTACATTTACATTCACAAACAGCTCTATTACACACTACATGTAATATAAAATGTGAAAAAGCATAATAGGGCCACTTTTTTAAAAAGTTGTACTTCAAGTGAGATAATGTTGTGACCCTGGACCACAAAACCAGTCATAAGTCGCACGGAAATATTTGTGGCAATAGCCAACAAAACATTATATGGGTCAAAATTATCGATTTTTCTTTTATGCCCAAAATCATTAGGATAGTTAATAAACATCATGATCCATGAAGATATTTAGTAAATTTCCTACCTTAAATGCATAAAAAATATAAATTTTTGTGAGTGGATGCAGCACAATCACCAACAGAAATGGACATTTTTAAAGGCGAATTGCTCAATATTTAGATTTTTTTGCACCCTCAGATTCCAGATTTTCAAATAGTTGTATCTCGGCCAAATATTGTCCTATCCTAGCAAACCATACATCAATGGAAAGCTTATTTATTCAGCTTTCATATGATGTATACATCTCAATTAAAAAAAATTACCCATAAGACTGGTTTTGTGGTCCAGGGTCACATGTGTCTCAATACTGAAATAATTCCAGGCCTTTCTCTGATCCAGCAGTTATCATATATTTTTGCAGAAATTTCCAGCCGTGTGTTCATTTTGCCCGTGTCATTGTGTGTGTCGATACACAGATACATCACGCAGGAAGGTCACAAGTTGGACACAGGAGCTCCCCGACCCCCTGCGACTGTAACCAACGCCGTCTCCTGGAGGTCCGAGGGCATCAAGTACAGGAAGAACGAGGTTTTCCTGGACGTCATCGAGTCTGTCAACCTCCTGGTATGTTTTTAGAAACACCTCGTTTCTTAGGTGTCTCTAGACATGCTCAAAATAAACACAGGAATCCATCATAACAAACAGGACGCAGTTACGTCTATGTCACTGTGCTTCAGTTGTGTAAAATGATGAACCTGCTGTTTTTATAAAGGGTTTAACACTTTTTAGCTGGATCACAATAACATGTTTAAAGCGGTACAGGTCAAGAACTTAAGGAATGAGATGAACCGTGTTAACTGATAGTGCTGGGCGATTAATCCAATGTTATGATTTTGACTTGTGCAGTTATGAAAGCAAGATAATTGAGAGTGTTTTTTTTGTACCGCGTTTCTTTTTGCAGTGATTCTCTCACTTTATCTTGTGTTTTTTATTATATATTAAATAAGTGTTTAGTAGTTTTCAGTAGATAATATGTATATGGTTGATAATATGGTTGATCTTATTTTGTTTGTTTATTTATTTATTTATTTTGATTAAGGCGGTGCAACGATTAATCGCATCGCATGTATATATTTAAGAAATATTTGCATGTGTATATATATTTATATTATATATAATTTTTTCTTAAATAGATACATGCATGTGTGTGTATTTATATATACAAAATAATTATACACAGTACACACACATATATTATGTAAACACAAACCTTTATTTTGGATGCGATTAATCGTTGCACAGTCCTAATTTTGAAACATTATTTTTTTTATTATATGTAAATATGTTTGCACCAGCTCTGCGTTTCAGCACTCCAGTAAAGTCATGTCACATTCATTTATATACCATTTACAATAGATTGTTTTAAAGCAAGCAGCTTTACAGTATTAAACATGAAAAAACTGTTTCAGTATCGCTTTTGATTAGAATTGCAACTTCATTTTCTACTATAAACGTTATAAAGCAGCTCTCCAGTGTATTTGTTTTTGCTCATGGACATCTGACTTCGACGGACTGAACACAAGAAATGAACCGGAGAAGATTTCCATGCTAAAGAAGGCGGAGCCTCAGAGCCACACCAACCTATTACATAGTTCGAAGGGGTTTACCAGCCAAAGTGAACTTTTCCAGAAAATCTGACTACTACAAGCGAACTTGGATTTAGTTTGAAACGACGACACACCAGTTAAGTGTTTGACACAGCTGACTCATGGGTGCTGATCTTTCTCCAGGTCAGCGCGAATGGTAACGTCCTTCGCAGTGAGATCGTTGGCTCCATTAAGATGAGAGTGTTCCTCTCGGGAATGCCGGAGCTGCGTTTGGGTCTGAATGACAAGGTTCTGTTCGAGAACACTGGCCGTGAGTCCATTTCCCTATACAGATGCTAATGAAATCAGTAGTGATGCACCGATATGAAAATTTTGTCAGATAACGAAAATTCTTTAAATTTGAGAGCCGATAACCGATATATTGGCCGATAAATCTAAATCCAAATTTTTATAGAATTTTTGAGAGCCTGATTACAAAAACAAAAGTCTCACCATTAAAAGCCATGTCCTTAGCATACAATTATAATGTTCTCATTATAATATTATGTAGCCAATATGACAGCACACTTAACTGTATTTTCATTTCTTTGTATTTTCAATAGCAATTCAAAAGCATCATGTTGAACAGTGAACATCTGAAGTGTCTCAGCTGAAGGGAATAATCCATTATTATCAGCTTTAATATATCGGCCAAATTTTCTTATCGGACCGATAACAATAACATTATTAATGAACATATATCGGCTGATACCGATATAGAGGCCGATATTTCGTGCATCCCTAGAAATCAGAACTGGTATTTGTGGTTTTTATTCCATGTATATGCTAGTGTAATCCAATAAAATGTAACATTACATCTATATTATTCGGCTGTATTTGCTTAGAATTGATAAATGTAGGTATATATACATATTTAAAAAAAGTTTTACATTTATAAAGCACCAAAAAGTCTTAACGCCAAGCTTCAGAAACAGGGCTTTACTGTGAATTTAACAGCTGAGGTGTGTGTTTTAGTCATTTGTTTGATCAAACCTCTCTTCTTCAGGGGGTAAGAGTAAATCAGTGGAGTTGGAGGATGTGAAGTTTCATCAGTGTGTGCGTTTGTCTCGATTTGAGAACGATCGCACCATCTCGTTCATTCCTCCGGACGGAGAGTTTGAGCTGATGTCCTACCGCCTCAACACGCATGTGAGAGTCTTAACTCATTCATACTTATTCAATTCAATCTCAGTTTGGGGATTTTGGGCTACTTTGCTGCTATACAGTGTGTTGTTTCATATTAGTGGAACAAAAACATCCAAACACGAATCTAAAGTTTAAATATATACTTTATTGCCCTTTATCTATTTGCGTCTGTAGATTTCAGTTTCAATGCATTTCTTTAAAGGGCATTTTTTGCCCAAATGAGTCAGAAATCTCCACTTCATCAGCTGTACATACACCAAACTTTACATTTTTAACTTTACAGTTATATATTCTGACAGTTTTTGCAGACGGTTTTGTTCATTTATTGTTTGTTTGCTCATATATCAACACTTTATTCCTAAAAAAAAGGTGATTTTTTTGGATAGCATTTTCGGACTTGTGAAGTGATAAAATCCTCTCTGTAAAAACTGTTAAATATAAAATGTACAAAACGAAACAAATTTTGAATCTGGCTTTTTCCAATGTTCAAATCTATGCAAATGAGTGCAGATTTAAATAGATAATGCAGCATTTGCATATTTAAACATATTTTTGCAATTCTTAATGTAATCAATCAGCTGGGGAAGTATGATGATATCTATTAGTTAATGTTCAAATTCATATTTATTTTAGTGCTGTCAATCGATAAACAAATTAAGTGTTTTTTTTTTGTTTCAGATTTTTTTCAATAGATATTTTTTCTGTATGAACAGGTGAAGCCGCTGATCTGGATCGAGTCTGTAATTGAGAAGCATTCGCACAGCAGAATCGAGTACATGATCAAAGTGAGAACACATCCATCTATGTGAACTTCGGTTGCTTTTATGCCGACACACAGCATCTGAATTGACCCTCATGTTTCGTCTCTTTTTTTGTAAGGCCAAATCTCAGTTTAAACGACGATCCACTGCCAACAATGTGGAGATTCATATTCCCGTCCCGACCGACGCAGACTCGCCCAAGTTTAAGACCACAGTGGGCAGCGTGAAGTGGGTCCCGGAAAACAGTGAGATTGTTTGGTCCATCAAGTCTTTCCCTGTAAGAAAATGCATGCAGTCTGTATTGCTATTATACATTAATGATAACTACTACTAGCTGAGGAGTGAAAGTACTATTAGCACTGCAGAAACTCATGTGTGTGTGTCTCAGGGAGGTAAGGAGTACCTGATGAGGGCTCATTTCGGGCTTCCCAGTGTGGAGGCGGAGGACAAAGAGGGAAAACCACCGATCAGTGTGAAGTTTGAGATTCCCTATTTCACCACTTCTGGAATACAGGTAATTAACCATCGCGTTAGCTACGTTTCCGGCCAAAGTTGCAAATTTAACTGATGCGCAAAATTGCGTAAGACATCTGTATATATAAAGCACCATTTCCATCCCATGTGTTCAAGAGAACAAAATCATCCCTGGGAAATTGGTGCAAAATATCTTTAATAAAAATGGAAGTTGTTGCAGTTGGGGAAGAAACTGGCTTTTTTCATACATTGTAAATGACTTGCGAGCTCGCAGATGTACATAGAATAAAAGACGTAAAAAGTAGGGTAACACTTTAACTAATGTAACTAATGAACCTTATTGTAATGTAACATGAACTAACAATGAGCAATACATTTGTTACAGTATTTATTAATCTTTGTTAATATTAGTCAATAAAAATGTTAGTTCATGTTAGTTCACAGTGCATTAACTAATGTTAACAAATGCAACCTTTGATTTTAATAATGTATAAGTAAATGTTGTTGTTATTATTATTGACTAATATTAATAAATACTGAAGAAGTATTGTTCATTCTTAGTTAATGTTAACTAATAAACCTTATTGTAAAGTGTTACCAAAAGTAGCTCCGGTATTATAGCAGCACTTTTACTTGTTACGAAACGTAATGCTGACGCATTTATAAGGCATTACGTCTTTAACAAAAAATATTTAATCATTTAATCATGATTAAATGCGTTTCTGATGAATATGTAAGAGCTGTGTCAGTCTTCCTCACCTGAGCAGATTTCTGTTGTCGTTATCATGATACGCTTCATGTTTTTGACATAAGGTGGCGCTACTGACTGTTTAGTTGTTGATGAATTGGTATTTTCCCAGAATCTGAACACCTGTTGCTCAGGCTGTGGCTGATCAAATGTGTGCTGCTTTTTCCTTTCACACTGATAGATGGCGCTATGAATCTGTATTTTGAAGGATTTATACACTGAAAGTGACAATCAAGTATTTTTGTAATACATTAACAAATGTATGATTACCAAAATCATACTCCCCCTATTGAGAATACATCCCGCTTCATTACTATTCTATGATGAACTCTCAAGAGTAAATTCATTTCACAAAATAGCATGCTGTTGATTTTTATCTCTGTGTTGACCAATGGAAACCTTGGTATTGTCTGTGTACTTTTTACACGTCTTAGCAAATCTGTGGTGGAATGGCTTCAAATGTGGTAACCAAGTAAAAGCGATAGTTCAACTTAAAAATGAAAATTCTGTTATAAATTACTTGTCATTGTTCATTTTTGAAAAACAAATGGAGAAACCTGAGAGATTTTTGTCCATCCACCTAAAACTCTGATGCTTCAGAAAGTACATAAAGAGATCGGCAAAGAAATCTTGGCTTAATCCTAGTCTTTTTATGATTAACAGATTTAATTCAGGCTTTTATTCAGGAATAAAGATTGATCAAGGCACATAGAGCACTCAAATATGGTCAAACATGCTTGCTTTGACTTTCAATGGAGAGACAGAAGGTTTCATTAAAAAATCTTCATATGTGTTTTAAAGATGACTTTAAAAAGTCTTATGGGTTTGTATCGATCTGAAGGCGAGTAAATGATGTCAGAATTAACTATTTTTGGTGAACAAAAACTCCCCCAAAAAATTAAATAAGACGTGACAAAGAGTAGTGTAAATGAGGGTTAGATGTTTTTATCTTTGCTGTTGATTGTTCAACTGACGCAACATTGCAAATATCTTTTCAACATAAATTTTCTGGTAAACGTGTTGTGAAATCTGAACGTGCATCTATCCCACACTGCATCGTTTTCATTCATGAAAACGTAAATATGGCGTCTCTGACACCAGTGTTGTTAACTAAAACTATTAAAAACCATTATTTTTGTTCATTAAAATAAAGCTGAAATAAAATATAAATATTAGATGAAAAATGTAATCTTAAAGTAGAAGTGTTGCCTTTGGCGTCTCACTGAAATAAAATACATTTTATGTTACTAAAGTTACATTTAATAAAAATGAAAGCTAAATAAAAACAAAAATGAATAAGAAAAAAGCACTTAACCAATGTATACATAAATTAATATTAATATTAAAATTAAAACTGAAAATATAAAAGTTAAAGCTAATTCAAAATATTAATAAAATATATTAATACATAAATAACACTAAAATATCACTATACAGTTATATTGGTCAATGAAAGCAGAATATTTTATAAATACGTTTTCTGCTGGAGTTCTGCTTTAAAATTCATAAAATCCAAAATTGTTCACCCAAAAATGAGAATTCTGTCATTTACTCAGTCATGTTTTTTCAAACCTGTATGATATTTCTTTCATGCAAGACTTTCTTTCTTGCAGAACACAAAAGACATTTTGAAAATGTCTTGTGAAAAGTGTTTTTGTCCATACAGTGAAAGCCAATGGGGTCCAATGTAGTTTTTGTTTCATTGTATGGACAAAAACAGAAACATTCTTCAAAATATCTTGTTTTGTGTGCACAGAACAACATGTGGGTGTAGAAATGATGACAGATCTGTGGGTGAAGTCTCCCTTTAAAACAGTTCAGAGAATCATTATCATATGTCTCGTACACGATTGTGGCTTTTTGATCGTGTTTCATTAGAATAAACCGTTTAAGTTGCTTGATGTTGGAGCACCAAAGCTGTGTGTGTGTGTGTGTGTGTGTTGTGGCTGTGACAGTGTCCTGATCCAGACAGTGGCGGCTGGTTAAAGCCAGGACAGAACAGAACCGCAGCTCCTGCTGAATCTTGTGTTTTAGCAGACGGTGTGTTTATTTGTTACGGTCAGTCGTGTGTTTCTAAGGCCTCAGCAGTTTTTCAAGGCGGGCAGAGAAGACGACGACTGGATAGGAGTACAGTTGAGCTGTAAGAGTGTGTGGGACGTGTTTGAGGAAACTTTCTCCTGCAAACAGTTTGATGCTTGTTGATCTGAAGATGTTTCTCAAGCAGAAGTTGTGCACTGCAGTTTTACATTAAAGGACATTTCCGGCCAAAAATGAACCTATGGGTAAATAACACATGGGTACCAAGTCGACCGTTCTCTGGGATGCGTTTTCATGATAATCGAATGTACCCAGTTTTAACGTTAGTTTTAGTTTAACCACAGATTAGCCAGGGTTCTCAAGTTTTATCAAAAGCTTGGAGTGAGATCACATGCGGTTAGGGGAGGAGCCCTAATGGAGCCCCGCCCCCGCCCCCCAATTTTACCCATTGTTTTGACAGGATATAAAATATTACCCAGAGCACTCTGCTTTAATACATGTAGCCTTAATGTATCTAGAAAGACTATTAATACAGTATAATATATAATTTAAAATAAAATGAAGAAATACATCTTCATTCCTTCCCATACCCACTAACATTTCCCTTAGTTTCAGATAATGTAAGCTAGCCAAACTGAGCCAAAGCTTCTGGCCTGGTTGCAAAGTAGTTGTAGAGTTTTTGACTGCATCAATAATAATGTATACGATGGGCTATATATTAAATGTTCTAGCCTAACAATGTTAGACGAGCTTTCTTCCAACTTACCTTCTCCATCACGACGTGTGTTCGAGCGTTGTTGTTGGTTATCTAGTAACGAACGTACGGTGGCCGAGAATGTTCCGTCAACTTCCGTGTGTTCGCGCATCTATGTTGCCTAGTAACGAACGCAATCTGGCCGAGATACGTGCTGGCGGCAGGAAATTTCACTTTGTGTGCCTGCGCCTCGTATACAACGTTATATATAAAACTTGCAGGACAACTTGGTTGGCATTGCCTTTTCAGCGTGAGAAATATAACGCTTATAACAATAGTGTATAGCCCCTTTCACACAGAGATTCCGGAAAATACACGGATAAAGTGACCCTGGATTTGACCCGGGTTCGTTTGACTTTGGTTCATTCACACTGCCAGTGATTTTCCGGAATCAGAGAGTGCGTTCACACACAACTCGTAAAAATCCAGTAAAGACACGTGACATCGATGCGACATTTAATGTCTCAGCAGCGTCTATAGTTTGCTTATGAGCTGCGATTTCTCTCTGGAGAAACCACGCTTGTGCATTTTTTTTCTCTGATTCGATCATAAACTAGCGCATCACGTACCGTTTCACTACCCTTCTTTTACTTCACTTCAGCTCATCATTACGACACGGCATTGATTACGGCTTTTGTTCACACAGCGCGCGTTCTGGGACTGAACACGACAATGTTACTAGGTCCCCAACCCGGCATCAATCCCGGGTCGTGTTTGCGTTCACACAGAAGGCGTTCTGGCAATTTCCCGCCAATTTCCCGGGATCAACGCGCTGTGTGAAATGGGCTTATGGGGCATCGAATAAGTCAAAATAAAAATCGCTAGTTAATACCACTAACAAGGCTCAAAATAGCCCCACACTAACACGCTAGCATAATGAGGGTCTCTACATGCAAACCGAAGCATTGAGAACTTTGTAAGTGTACAGACAGTTTAATAAGAAGATACTTTATAAAGACAGTTCACTTCACACGCGTATACAAGCAGGAGCCATCTTTGGAAAACAGTCTCGACCAGTCGAACCACGAACGCTGTTCTACGTGCTGGTCGATAGTCACAGTTCAGCTCACGTAGCACGGCGTTCGTGGTATTATATAATATAATTATTTTATTTTTCTTAAATATATTTTACAGTGGAATATTAGTGTAGTAATAATAGTAATATTTCTTTGTTTAGTAATAATAGTCATTATTATAGAATTTTTTTTTGTAATTAATAATAAAAATTATTATTAAAAATTCAGTATTAGAGCAGCAGTGTGTAGTAGTAATAATAATAATAATAAATAAATATATTTGTTATACAAATATTAATATATAATCACAAATATTGCCAAATTGTGCAGCCCTACAAACAACCATTGGAAACCAGAATTGTTAAAAAATGTAACCATAAAAATTGCAGTTGCAATTTTTATCAGGAAAAAAAAAACACAATTAGATTTTTTTCCCAAAATTTTGCAGCAGGGGAGATTTGTGCTATCATTCATGTCTGGAGTACAAACGCTGTGGGGTTACTGTGCTCTTTTTCTTTTCCCATTGCAGTTGCTTGATCTCTTATATAATGGCATTAAGCTTGTGTGGTGTTTTTGTTTTTGTAGGCGTTCACAGGTCAGTAACGTGTGCTGACTGATGGCCTTGAGTGGCAGACTGTGTCTTTCTTAAAGCGCGTGGAGTGATGAAGTGCTCTTTAAAGGAGAAATTCCTCCTTCAGTTCCCACAGATGATAGATGTGTTCTCCGGAGGCGTAGAGAGACTTAGAGACACTGTAAATATTAAAATCAACAAAACAGACCTGAAGTATATTCTTGTTTGTTTTCTTAGATCAGGGAAAGGTGTATTCCAGGTCTCGATTACCAACAAAAATAGTTTAGCATTGCACTTGTAAACTGTAATACGCAAATAAACTATTCGAAAATGCAGCTTGAAAGCTTAAAAACACATTACTTATGCTTAATATCTGAGGATTTATTCATTTAAATGTGTTTTTATAGCTGATCTTTTGCAGTGTAACACATAATGTTAGCATTGTTTGATATTCAGCTGTTTTTGTTTATAACCCACAAACCAGACGAACAATCGACAATAAAATCCACAAACTGCACACTTAAATAACAGTCTGACTGCTGTGACATCAGATGAATCAGGCAAATTACAGAGAATCAAAAGAGTCTGAAGGTGAAACAGCAGTTTTCCACTGAACTCTGTGCAACCTCGAGTATGATATATTCATAAAGGACTATTTCAATAAAATTACCTCTAATTTTAAACGGGAGATGTTTAAAAGGTCGGGAACGGTAGATTTCCTCTATATAATAGTAAGTTGTGATCGTCAGCCCACGCGGATATCAACGACATAAAACTCAATTTCCCCCAAGAGTGAGGATGTTTGGGCAAAAATGATGAGGGAAAGTCAGATTTAATTAAGCGCTGAACTTGTGTGAGATTTCCTCTCTCTCATTTTTGTGTCGTTTTCATTTAGTGCTTTTCATCTGCTTCCCAGCTGTCCTGCGGGGGGGGTTTTGGTCTCCCCCGACATCGTCTTCCTCTAAAAAACCAAACAATTACAGCTTTGGGAACGTAAAATGCATGTTAGTTCTTCCATAAATCAAGACTATCGCGAGTAAGCCACATCTGATCCTCAGTGGGCTTCAATTAGAGGTGCATCTCAAAAACTCTTTTGATAACCTTTGATAGACTTATTATTATAGTATAAAATTTCTGTGTTTATTCTTTAAGGAGAGTTTTTCTAAATAGCTTTGATCTGACTTTGTCCAGTGTTAAATCTGAATCTTGAAGCAAAATCATTTGATCAGTGTCATTTATTATTATTTTTTGTTGTTTATGTTTCCTTGCCTTTGCTGTTTGTCTTGTGTTTTACATGGTCAATATTTTGTCATTTCATTCAAAATGTGCATTTTAATATCATTAAAATGGCTTAAAAGTTAGGTTAGGTTAATGAAAAGATCATTTTAGTTGACTATAATATGCAAAATGACAAACATTGTGTAATAGTGCATTACGAAATATTCACAATTCGAGTTGCACATTCTACTATTTGACTATCATGTAACTAAGTTCACTCGTTTCACTGTGTGTGCAAATGCATGTTGTAATATTACATTTATGTTGTTGATATTAAGGGTGGCACGATCCGCCGATTTTGCCTCCAATACTGAGTACCAATCCAATACTAAAATAATAATAATAAAAAAAAGGAATCAAGCTTGACTTAAACATTATTTTCCAAACTTTTTTTACTATATAATTAAAAGACATTTCTTTTAAAATTTTAAGCGCAGCTTTTTAATGAATCAGCAACATATGATAGATTGGACAGAACAACTAAGGCTATCAATAAACTGCCATTGCGCAAAAGTATTGTTATTATGAAAGGCTCCAATTCAGAGCGGCACAAAGCGCTTATGCGCATCCCATTGAAAAGTTCAAAGCACAAAGGGAAGATATACATATATTTATTTATTCAATAGTTTTAGCCTTTTAACAGTTTTAAATCTCAGTTTATGTGCGCGTGAAGAACAATTATATTGCTCTCTACTCCAGTGTTGTGATCTAACAGACACCCGGGAGAAAGTAACGTGAAACCGGATGAGACGTTAAACCGAGGTCCTGACTCTCTGTGGTCACAAAAAATCCCTGGATGTCTTTCGAAAGCGTAATCCCGGCATCCTGGCCCAGTTTGCCCAGTGGCCTCTGTCCATCATGGCCTCCTAATCATCCCCATATATATACTAATTGGCTTCATCACTCTGTCTCCTCTCCACCAGTAAGCGTGTGTGTGTGTGTGTGTGTGTGTGTGTGTGTGTGTTTGTGTGTGTGTGTGTGTGTGTGTGTGGTGGGCGTTCTGGCGCACTATGGCTGCCGTCGCATCATCCAGGTGATCCTGCACACTGGTGCTGGTTGAAGAGATTCCCCCTTCTATGTATTGCACTTTGAGTGCCAAGAAAAGCGCTATATAAATGTAATGAATTATTATTATTATGAAACTCAGCAAGATAAAGTCCTTTTATGCAAAACCATAAACCTTTATCTACAGATCTACAGTATAATAATAATAATAGGAACATTGAATCATCTTGGAGAGAGATTCGTCGTGTTGACTGTCGTAACCGAGCGCGACGCGCTGTTTGATTAGGTGAAGGTAATTAATTTAACAACTTAAATCTGAACCTCACATTAAACTATATGGAATGGCTTCAGAAAACTTGGAATATAGTGCACAAAAACATTATGGTGCTTTATAATGTTTTTGTGCCTTTTGTTGTTGTATAACAATAACGTGCACAATATCGTAATCTCGTCTGGCCGAAACCCGATTCGGCAAAAAATTGAAGTATCGGAGCAATACTGAGTATCGGATTGGCACACTCCTAGTTGGTGTGTATATATATATATATATATATATATATATATATATATATATATATATATATATAGGACTGATATAGCTGCTTTAGCTCTCTCTCTCACACACACACACACACACACACACATATATACACATACTACACATACATATGAATAAATAATAATAATACAATTTTAAAAAATTTATACATACAAACAAATAAATTAAATGTATATACTGTATGTATAAAATATATATATATATGTAGATTTTTTTATTACTTATTTATTCATATGTATGTGTAGTGTGTGTGTATATGTGTATATATATATATATATATATATATATATATATATATAAATTTTTTTTATTCATACAGTATTTACATTTATATGTTTGTATGTATAATTATATATACTACACATACATATGAATAAATAAATAATAATTTAAAAATATATATATTTATTTATCTATACATACATCCAGGTATATACATTATTTATTTGTTTGTTTGTTTTAATCTGTTTATTTTATGTCACCCATACGTCTTACTCCTCAAAAGACCAAACGATAACCGCTTCAGAGAGGGAAAATGCCTGCTAGTTCATCCATAAATCAAGACCATCACAAATCCGCCACATCTGATCCCTAGTGGGCTTCAATTAGAGACGCATCACTAAAAGTAAACTCAACTCGGCTCCACGGTGAACTTGTTGACTGCTTGGTTCCCGTGAGAGAGGCAGTCTGGGTGCTGACCTGGTCGGAAACCTCAGGAAGGCTTTGATAACCTCTCCCGTCTCCGTACACCAGCCTGTCTCCTGGCCTGAACGGCAGGCGTCGAGTCCCCTGCGATTAACGCTGCCAGCTGATTGTGCTTGCAGATCCAGGCTGTGGGTTTGGTCAAGCCTCAAGCCTTGGGCCGTTTTCTAAGACTGGCCGACCGCATCTAGAGATCTGCAGTCTGTCTCGATGCACTGGACAGTCTGAGTGTGGCCTTTGGACGATCACCACTAGTCTGTCCTAGTCACAAATAGACACATGCATGTGCTGAAAGCGTGCTATTTTTAGGGTTTTATAAGAAAACGGGAATAGGTTTCCCAGCACGGCTATATTTATGTTCTGATGAAACTCATGTGAAAGCGTGAACACTGGCAGTTTTCTGATCCTCGAAGTGCTCAGCTTCTGCAATTAAAGTTGCTTTTTGGTCGATAAGTGTTGTGTGTTTGCACACTGTTATTAGGTGGAACGTGCAGCATCTCATTGCCGGTTCTGCAGTAAATGACCGTTCCTCTATTACCGTCAGGAGCTCATCGGCTCTGAGGGCACAGACTTTGTAGACGTGTAATTTTCTCAAATATTTCTAAAACACAAACAATCTTTAACTCCCTAAAGCTTTGAGCCCTTTAGGCCCGTGCTCGCATGTCAGAGCTATCGCCTAATAAGACATGTTCGAGTCTGGCTCGCAACATCTTCTGAGGTCATTCCAAACCTATCTGTCGTATTTCTACTGGCGGCATCCAGAAAAGTGCCATAAAGGCCTAAAATAGAATTTATTTTATTTCTGAACCACATATTCAGGATTGGACTACAACTAATCTTTTATTTTCTTTTATTATAATCTTTATACATACATACATACATGCATACATATATATATATATATATATGTATATATATATATATATATATATATATATATATATATATATATATATATATATATATATTATTTTAGGCATATTTCTCGGTGCAAAATAATATAAAATAAATATAGTACATTTTAGTGTTGTTTTTAAAGGAGATTTTTTTCTAAATGGTTTTGGTTGTGTTAGGTCGCCACTTTTTCCAATGTAAAATCTGACTGTTCATTTTGACACTGTTTTTGTTTGTTTTAGTCATAGCTTTTTGCACTTTAAATTTGCTCTCATAATATTACGTCATGTCAAATATGTAAATAAAAACGCCATTGAAATAATATTTGAGAAATAAGAAAAAAATCGCTTTACAACGTGTTAAGGAATGGGCTTGACATTAACTTTTTTGCTCATCAGCCACTGTGACTAGTGGTTTTCTGAAGTTACGAGCCACTCAGCATTTTCACTGGCAACAATTTTGACATCGATACCAAGGAGAGAAACGGCCATGTAAGCAAGATATTTTTAATATTATCTCATAATTTGGCAGCAGGAATATTAGGCTGCTGTCACTTTAAGACCGTACGCACGGATCCATTATACTGTTACACGTGTTTTCTTTCTCAACTGTTTACTTTCACTTAAAACACAACTGACTGTTTCCTGAATACTCGCCAAGACCGGCATTTTGTCATTATTTTTTGTGTATTTGACTGTTTAAGTAGCCTGGGTTTCCCCATGCTGCCTTGCGCGCAGCGCGATTTTATTCACGCTGCTAGGCAGTTTGGATTCCATGGACCAGATTTTCGCCTCAGTGAGGGAACCAATCACAGAACGGGGAGGGAGCAGCAAGACGATGACGACGTCTATGCGACACACCGAAGCAGTTTGTTTATACCTATGGATCCAACATGGCAGCAGACGCAAAGTTACCTTTTGATGCAGCCTATAGTCAATAGTCGCTGAATGCCATCATGTACACATAAATCTCTGACCCATCGTCTTCTTCCTCGTCTAATTTCTGTTGCTCTACAAACGTCATCTGGTATAACTGAAACGATTGGCTATGAGCTACGTACAGGCGCAGTTGATAGACATTCGTAGCACCCAATAAACGGCTCTGGGCATTCGTAAATGCAAGAAAAAGAACATGTGGTTCCCAGACCCAAGTCTCAATGAGACTGGGTCTGACGTTAGCCAGGCTACTGTTTAAGCGCAATAAGCAGCGAAAAATAACTAATTTTAGTCCTGAGAGTGAGTAAAATTATGCGCAATCCCACGGTGAAATTCAAACCCTATAACAACGTCAATATTCATCTGGAGCAAATGAAAGGAGTGAGTGAGGAGAGGCGGGTTTGTGTGTCACTCGCTGTGGGAGAGATGAGAGAGAGCTGGTATCGTCTATCTGTTCTGCGGAAAATGAGTATTGGAAGCATTTCAGATATTTCGGTATCAAAAAAATCTGTATTTTTTGACAACACTACATTGCACTTAGTTTATTATTTCAGATGCCTTTTTAAAAGCCTACAATTGGAAAATATATATATTATAAAATAATTCAAAGTGTCTAATAGGAGTGACTGCATTACGCGACAAAATTATTGTAATTATTATATAAATTATTGTAATAATGCATCTTTGTCCATCTCATTATCATTCTAAAAAAAAAAAAAAACTGAAGTACTGTCGTTCAGCAACATCCCTCATGTATATTCTGTTTTCTTGTTTACATAGTGAGTGAATGATGCATGTAAAGAGCTGAGTCAGCGACGGGTCGAGGATTTGATGTGTGTGCGTCTGTGGCCGTTTATGTTCGTGCAAGTCTGACTACCCGTCTCCGACTTTGAGCTCACTCCACAGGCTAGTTAGTTCATTCTAATGAGAGACCGGTGACCATGCAAATCTCAGCACTACCCACACGTCCAGCGTCCTCAGTGACAGCTACAAATATACACTTGTTCATGAAGGGCTGACCGAGCAAAAGGCGACCAAAGCATGACATACAAGACCGAATCGCTGCATTTACTCAAAACAAGCATCGCACAGTTGCTCGGCTGGCGCTGCATTTAGACCTTTATAGTCTGGCCGTCTCGCTGTGCCCGTCTGCTGTTCGCTTACACTGATGGTGGCCTGGTAAGTTTGTGTGAGCTGCACCCAAGAGTGGCACATTACCGGCCCACGGACGCCAGGACACTGTGTTCCCAAAAATACCTCCTGAAACGTGCCCGCGCAGGGTTGTCCTCATGCTTTAACTGGACCAAGTTCTTTTTAAAAATCTGCATTGATACCTAGAATACATCTCTCATTGTGCATAAGTCTAATTTGCGTCCGCAGGGCTATTTCTGAACGTTTACACAGAGGTTTTCAGAGAGGATAGACTCCATGATTAGAACAAACGCTCGGTAGATTAAAAACCCTGCAAAGAGCTGCTGGAGGACACGCATGCTTGGACAGGACTACTGTAATTTCATTTGTCTTAAATGTCCACCCTGATCTCGAGAGATGTTTAAAGGTGACTAGCGACATCAAATGGAATTTATGGCAAAAATAAAGATAGCTTCCAAAAAAGAAATTCCCAAACACTGCTACCGCCCCTTCCACCCCTGTTTTTCATTGTTGTGTCAAACAGATAGAGCTTACTCATTGACTTCATTATAGAATTCACATATATATATATATATATATATATATATATATATACTGTATATATCAGGGCTCGACATATGCTTGTCCTTCAGAAAGTGAATTGTTTTTTTTAAATTGTGGTCTAAATATAATTTATTCAATATCAGCTTTGACATATTTAAATCTGCGTATTTGTGATAATTCCCCAGAGGGATTTTTTTTAAAGGCCCCTCCCCCCAATCTTATTAAATGTATGCTTCATCTTTTATTTTTAAATTCTTAAATTTGATTAAAACAAATTCAATTAGAATAGTAAGACTCTATAGAGTGGCTACTAATCAAATTAAAAATTCTACACTGAAAGATTACAACTGCATTAAATAATGTTATGAAATTGTTTTAAATGTTTTTTGAAAATACAAATAAGAAATGTTGGAGGAAAAATTATGCTTCTAAACATAAAACTAAACTGCCAGTACGTGGCGACAAATGGCCGAGTCTTTAAAAAAAAAAAAAAATGTAAACGACTGATTCATTCGAGAATGAGGCAGTTGTTTATGAATGGGTCATTATTCACTCAACCAATTTGTTCAAAACACTGAATCATTCAGTAATGAAACACGGTTGTGTGTGCTATGGTTCTGCTGTGATCGTTGAAAAAAAAAGTCAATATTGCATCTAAAATGTAAGTGACTTATTTTTTTGTTATTGAGGTTTTCAATCAGGTTTCTCTTTTACTTGCCTCTTCAAAAAATCCACTTGTTCCGGACAAGCGGATTTGCATTACATTTTAGCCCTGTATATGTACTGATATATATATACACTCAGCTAAAGGATTATTAGGAACACCTGTTCAATTTCTCATGAATGCAATTATCTAATCAACCAATCACATGGCAGTTGCTTCAATGCATTTAGGGGTGTGGTCCTGGTCAAGACAATATCCTGAACTCCAAACTGGATGTCAGAATGGGAAAGAAAGGTGATTTAAGCAATTTTGAGCGTGGCATGGTTATTGGTGCCAGATGGGCTGGTCTGAGTATTTCACAATCTGCTCAGTTACTGGGATTTTCACGCACAACCATTTCTAGGGTTTACAAAGAATGGGGTGAAAAGGGAAAAACATCCAGTATGCGGCAGTCCTGTGGGCTAAAAGGGCCTTGTTGATGCTAGAGGTCAGAGGAGAATGGGCCGACTGATTCAAGCTGATAGAAGAGCAACTTTGACTGAAATAACCACTCGTTACAACCGATGTATGCAGCAAAGCATTTGTGAAGCCACAACACGCACAACCTTGAGGCGGATGGGCTACAACAGCAGAAGATCCCACCGGGTACCACTCATCTCCACTACAAATAGGAAAAAGAGGCTACAAATTGCAAGAGCTCACCAAAATTGGACAGTTGAAGAATGGAAAAATGTTGCCTGGTCTGATGAGTCTCGATTTCTGTTGAGACATTCAGATGGTAGAGTCAGAATTTGGCGTAAACAGAATGAGAACATGGATCCATCATGCCTTGTTACCACTGTGCAGGCTGGTGGTGCTGGTGTAATGGTGTGGGGGATGTTTTCTTGGCACACTTTAGGCCCCTTAGTGCCAATTGGGCATCGTTTAAATGCCACGGCCTACCTGAGCATTGTTTCTGACCATGTCCATCCCTTTATGGCCACCATGTACCCATCCTCTGATGGCTACTTCCAGCAGGATAATGCACCATGCAGAGTTTCCGCTAGAAAAAAATGGTGCCGGTCAAAGTGACCGGCAGAGGTTTCGTTTTACGGACATTTTGATGATATGCCGGTCAAATATCGCCTATTAATTAGTCAAGTTGAGGAAAACTGGAGGCAGTCTATGTAACTTAAAAAATGACATAATCAGGCCGTATAGAATGAAACATGTTATTATTAGCCTAACTTTCAAATAGACGAAAAAAAAAACATGAACGTCCGATTGGCATCAATCAACGCCAATTGTTTTTTACTATGGTTTCACACACATTCACTTTTTGAAACGTTGAGGCACGGATTTACCTAATACAAATAAATGAAACATCTCCGTTAACTAGCAGATCATTCATTTAGTTCGCTATTATTAAATAAGAGATCTAGCGCTAAAATCTGTTGTTTTTGAAATCAAGCTGAGCTCTCGTGTCCGCTGCTATCAGTTGCATGGACGACGCGCTGCGCGAGTTGCGCAATCTTCACTCGGACGCGCGTTTCAATCTATCGCCGTTGCGGAGACTCTCTATTCATTCCGGTGAAATCACAAAATAAAATGCACACAAAGGTTTCCCTGCTTGATATAGACTGTAACCACTGATGAACATAGGCTATTCAGTTTTGATGAGAAAAAAAAAAAAACTGTACGAGTGCGTGGATTAGAACCACTGATCCATAGACAATAATGAGATGTTCCTGATTCACCATCGTCTGGCCTCTGAAAAAAGCTTTTAAGGCTAGTCTGCCTGGGCCTGGCCATATTTGAAACGTCTCACTCAATCGTTCGTTGTTTAGGTCTATATTACAGCCGTTTAGACGTGCGCTTTATTTGAAATGCAGCATGCGATGTTTCATAACTTTCAAACGGTAGAGCCTGTTCCTTTATATTTATAACATAGCCAAAGGTCGGTGTATTTTTGCTTTATACATTTTAGGCTTATTCTCAAATTCAGCTTGTGTTAGGGGGCGGGATTATTAGGCAATTTTAATCGGACAATTTGACCGTTGAGATTTAATTTTGTCGGACATTTCATTTTTTTCCCGGCCAATGTCCGGTAATTACCGGACAACGGAAACCCTGGCACCATGTCACAAAGCTCGATTCACTTCAAATTGGTTTCTTGAACATGACAATGAGTTCACTGTACTAAAATGGCTCCTACAGTCACCAAATCTCAATCCAATAGAGCATCTTTGGGATGTGGTGGAACGGGAGCTTCGTGCCCTGGATGTGCATCCCACAAATCTCCATCAACTGCAAGATGCTATCCTATCAATATGGGCCAACATTTCTAAAGAATGCTTTCAGCACCTTGTTGAATCAATGCCACGTAGAATTAAGGCAGTTCTGAAGGCGAAAGGGGGTCAGTATTAGTTTGGTGTTCCTAATAATCCTTTAGGTGAGTGTATATATATGTGTGTATATGTTGTTTAATGTAGAAGCAAAATACACTAAAGTCAAGAGGTAATTGAGACTGTAAGAAACCACCCAGAACGCCATAAGCATAAGACTTTAAAATAGTTGTCTCACCACATTAAACTTGCTAAACCATATTTTAACACGGTAAAATACAACACACTTCATCTCTAATTCTGAGTATCAGGGTATCTGTCATCTCTTACAAAACGTGATTGTGCTCTTTCAGCATGTTTGTAAGGGTTGTGCAAAAGCTTCTGTTGTGAGCAGTGATGCAAGTCCCGTCGTAAGGATGCAACGAGTGACTCAATAGCGCTCGGTGCCGTTTCCCCAATCTCACTTCTTCATGCGCTTCCGCCCGTGGCGTTACTCTGCCACTTTCCCAGGCTCTGCTGCCCGTGTGATGCCCGCGCTGGCCCTGACCTGAAGCTAATGCAAAATTATGTTTAGCTGCCACAAGACTGGAATGTCCCTTGCGAGATATTCCCCAACCCCATTTTGTTTTATTGCATCATATTGCATACTATCAATGAACAATTTACCGAGCATATGTGCAAGTAATTGATATGTCCATAAGACAGAGGCAATTATAAAAACCCAGTGCAATTAACTAGAAAAAAGTGTGCAGGATTTATCATCATATTGCATACTAAAATACAATATTTTTGTTCTTTCTTTGTCAATTTTATTTATATACAGGTAGCACCATTAAGCACAACCTAGGTTGACTAATGTGCTGCACACAAAAACATAACAATAAGACTATACAATATAATGAATAAAAACACAATGCAATAAAACTTCCTCTTATTTATATGCCAAATAAAAAAAAAATGATGGGTTTTTAACTTAAATTTAAATACAGATAGTGATGATGCAGATCTAATACGGAAGGGCAGAGCATTCCTTTCTTTCTCTTTAAAGCCATCTGTAGCCAACTTTGCACTGTAAAGATGTTGTGTGCAATGGAAAAGCAACTTAAATGTCGCATATCATTTACACAGAACCAAAGGCTTTAACACTTAGGCTTTTTGTTGTTTTGCATCCCTCAAATGGGTTGGTATTTTTTTCCATTTGGCTGAATGAATTCACACACAATCAGGGTTTGAAATGAACTTTTTCACCCACCGGTCAATTTGGCTACTAAATATTTAAAGGTCCCATATTGTCAAAACTGATATTTCCTGGCTTTTTTCATGATATCAGAAGTCTAGGGTCTATGAAACTACCATATAAGTTTCAAAACAGTCGATCCACAGACACATGCACACAGCCTGCATAAAGTAGCTGTGCCTTTTCACGAGCCTTTGTGATGTCAGAACTACTCAGTCACCAATGGTGGGTCTCTCAGGAAACAACAGGCCAATCAGAAGAGAGGCTCATGAATATTAAGTAGACATGCCAAAAACGAGTTGTTCTTGGCAGAGCTCCTGAGAAAGGAGCTGTACAAATATATTGAGATGGTTTTTGGTATACTTATACCGCAAATATATATTCTTAAGGACATCAAAACCTAAAACAAAACTTCAGAAAGTTGTACAATATGGGACCTTTAAGTTACCGGCCATTCTGAACTTCTACTAGCCAAATATATAGATACATATATAAAAATTTGGATTTCATACATTCCTTTCTTATTGAAACAAAATCCTGTCATCCAGCAATCTCCTCCTCATTCATTCTCAAATTTTTTTCTTTTTTTTTTTTTTTTTTTTACCAGAAATGTGTTTTAGGTGGATAGATCAATACAGTACAAAGAACATGTAGGATGTTGGAAAATTACAATGTCTTTGCTGTTAACCAAATGCTTTTCAACCTACGCTATTGATTCAAAGCGAGTGAACAAGCGTGCCGTTATTTGTACATTTTGTAGTGACGCGTATGTTCAAGTAAGCCAGAAATGCACAGATTCTGCACACAAAACCCTGCACACAATGCATTGCGGTGTGTTACAGTGATGGTCTGTGTTTCGACAGGTGCGTTACCTGAAGATCATCGAGAAGAGCGGCTATCAGGCCCTGCCGTGGGTGCGATACATCACCCAGAACGGAGGTAACACACTCTCATCCTCTCTTCTCTATTTTTGTCTTTGTTTTTCACAGCATTGCTGGTATTTGGCAACTATTAAGCAATGCGGTGCAGAATGATGGGAGATTAGTGTTGAATGTGGAGGTGAAATTGTTCTGCGAAAAGAGGATGTTCAGGACAGACGCGTGGAGAGATGGTGAAACACGGATAAAATTAGAAACGCTGGTACAGTTTGTAGTACATAGTGTTGGACTTTTTTTGAATTTGCATTTTAAAGTTTGACTCAGGTGCGTCTCGTTACAACCAAGAGCTGAGCCTCCGTTTGTTTCACATATTAGTCAAAGGTATTATTTTATATTTTTTTTTCAGTGGAATTCAGATTCCAGATTCAGAAACAGTTTTTACCCAACAGCCATTTTTGAACTGAATTCACTTTCTCGTGCCTCTACCCTCCCAAAGCTGGACATGAACGGACATGTATGAAACAACATGCACAAGACACTTTAATCTATTTTTATTGTTTTTAAATTAATGTTTTTTATGTATGTTGGTATATGTGGGTCATATGGATGAAATACAGTTTGTTTTCTTTTCTATGAGAGATGTCAAATTTCGTTTTATACCATGCAATGACAATAAAGGTAAAACTGAATAGCCTAGTAAAGCAATATATGATATGATTTGTATATAATATCATATATCTGCTAAATGATAATGATTAAATGTAATCCGATTGAAGGAAACATAATAACAGTCATTGTAGGTTATAAAAATTGAATTCCAAAATAAAAAGTTAAAATGATAGTTAAAAATAATAAGTCAAAATAATCACGGCATGTTTAATGAACACAAGAATGGGTTTAATAATTGTCATTTATATACCGAAATGTTTACTTGCATTTATTTTTGATATTTAGACATGAATTTATTTTTTAAAAAGGTACATGATGACAAACTAACTATCGAATCGTTTTATTAAAATGGACAATTTGAACTCTAATGCCAGTGCACTGCTGAAGTTTAAAGGGATAGTTCACCCGAAAATGTATGACTTTATTTGTTCTGCTGAACACAAAAAATATATATTTTGAAGAATGTTGGCAATCAAACGGTTTCTGGTCCCCATAGTTGTTTTTTCCTACTATGGAAGTCAATGGGTGCCGTCAACTGTGTGGTGACCAACATTCTTCAAAATATCATCAACATTTTTTATTTTTAGGTGAAATATCCCTTTAAACCAGAGACACTATTAAAACCTTTTTGTCTTGAAGCTCTCGGGTTGTGAAGCTAGCCTAATGACATGAAATTCAGGACAAAATGCAGAGTGTTCATATAGAAATTTTGCAATAATCATGTAAATGTGTGATGTTTACTTGATCTGCAACGCTGAATTGACCAATCGGCATCAAGCAAGTTTTATAATCATAATTTGTTCATTTTGTGAACTTATGTCTCAATTTTACAGATTGATTTAGTTTTTGATTGTGTTTTGATGGGTGGAGAGAGAAAGTTCAGCTGTCACAATTAACTTTCCCCCCCGTGTTTTCATTTTTTTCCTGTTTCCTGTCGTTTTGGGCATTTAATTAAGCTTTGCTCATTTCCTCCTTTCTTTGCAGACTATCAGCTGCGGACTCAGTAAACGTGAGGAATTGGTCCAGAGCATCATGGGTCAAGGATGTGTGTCCTCTCTCTCTCTCTCTCTCTCTCTCTCTCTCTCTCTCTCTCTCTCTCTCTCTCTCTCTCTCTCACACACACACTCATCTGCAGTAGTGCTTGTCTGATTTAAAAGAAATACAGGCCATGCTTTGGCTAGATCTTAGATTTATAAATTGGAATTGAATCTTTCATACAGTGTTACTAAGATTTTGTCCAAATTTTCCAGAGTACAAAGACCCTGAACATTAGAAAAGGCAGTTAGATGAATCTTACAAAACACTCCAGAACATTTGAATTATATGAATCTTAATTTTTTTATTTTTTTTTTGTATTGTTACATTATAATCATGATAATCACATTCCCCTTCAAATTCTCATTGATTCTTTTGATTTTGTGTTGAAATATGAGCCTGATGTCTTTGAGAGGATTCGTGAGATTCACATATTTTCCTCGACATAATTGCCTGTACTGAAATCATTTCAGGGACTTTCCTCGTGCTTTAATTCACAAACTGCAGATGTGTGTGTTCATTCTGTCGTGTCATGGGCCGCCAAGTGTGTGTTTGACAGTTTAACGGGAATCATGTTCTTTCACGTTTCATGAAAACGCAAGCAGTCCTTAACCAATGGTTTCACGTCACATCTCGAGGAGGAAGCGTTCAGAAGACGATGTTTCCATACTGTAAACGCTTCATGTTTGTAGTTATTTATCAGTCGGAAGGTCACAGAGATGGTGTATTGCACATTACAGAAGTGTCAGAAAGGTCAACTGAATAGATTATTATAGTCTGTAAGTCCAAATTGAACCGTTTTACATGAGCTAATCCAGTAGCAGATCTTGGGGACGTCCTCAGATTTGCTTTTGTCAGTATTTTTGACGTTATTCCTTTTGTTGCTATTAATATTTTTTATTTTCTATGTTGGGTGCAGTATTCATGTGCTCATAATTCAGTATTATTGGTTACAGTAGTGTTTTTTTTTCTGGGATCTGTTCACAGTACCTCATATGAGTTTACTACACACTGCTAAACTGCAGAATTACACTCGATTAAAACTATTCAACACGACTCGAATCTAAGGTCAACCATCGTGCCATTTTGAAAGTAGAAGAATAGTTGTTTTCTTTTGTATTACTAATTTGATTATTTGTCCAGTTCATTTCATTTGCCTTTGAATGATTGAATGTGAAGGTTACCATGTTTACTATGGTACTGTAGCTGAAATGTGACAATTGCATTCCTCTCAAAACCTTCCTGTATCTCATTTAAATTATTCACCTGTCTGTACACGTCAAGCATCATAAAAGTACCTGTTTAGAAAATACCTCTTCTGATCAGTCTCATACTTACTGCTGTTTGAAATTTGCTATTTATTCTGGACAAGAATTGCTTACTTTGACAGATATGATAGACACAGTTCGTTTTATTATTGTCACAGAGGTCAAATTTATACAATTAACCGGGTCAGTCTTTAAAGGGATAGTTCACCCAAAAATGAAAATTCTGTCAGTATTTACTCTCCCTCATGTTGTTTCAACCCTGTAAGACCTTCGTTCATCTTCGCAACACGAATTAAGATATTTTTGATTAAATCTGAGAGCTGGATCACTCCTCCATAGGCTTCTTCAGGGATTGAAACTTGTTCCCCGAAAAGTTATTAAAGACATCGTTAAAATAGTCCAAGTGACTACAGTGGCTCAATCTTAAGTTTATCAAGCGACGAGAATACTTTTTGTGCGCAAAAAAAAACAAAAATAACTTTATTTCAACTATTCATTTCCTTCTCTGTGGGCCTCGAGTCAGTTCACTAGTGTAACAGCGTAAGTTTCTGTGTTGTACGTCACACGCATCACACACATGACCAGCGTCGGCCAATAGTGAGCCTACATGTGACGTACAACACAGAAGCGCTGCGCTGTTACACTAGTGAACTCACTCGAGGCCCACAGAGAAGGAAATGAATAGTTTAAAAAGTCGTTATTTTTGTTTTTTTTGCGCACAAAAAGTATTCTCGTCGCTTGATAAACTTAAGATTGAGTCACTGTAGTCACTTGGACTATTTTAACGATGTCTTTAATAACTTTTCGGGGAACAAGTTTCAATCCCTTAGAAGCCTATGGAGGAGTGATCCAGCTCTCAGATTTAATCAAAAATATCTTAATTCGTGTCCCGAAGATGAACGAAGGTCTTACGGGGTTGAACAACATGAGGGAGAGTAAATACTGACAGAATTTACAGTTTTGGGTGAACTATCCCTTTAAGTGTGTGTCACACTCGTCATGTTTGGTTTGATTAAAACGAACCCTGGTGCGATTGCTTTCCTTTACACATTTATAAGCTCTTCACGAGTTCTCAGCTGGTCAGAATACCATCATATGCAGCTACACACACACACAACGAGTGCATTTATCCCAGAACACAGCATTGTTTTAGATGTTCGGTAAGTTACGTCACATAATATACATATTATAATAAAAGCCGACCAATCAGGTTGTGAACGTATCCCTATGCCGTTAGGTTTAGGTTCAGTATCTTTAGGTGAACCAGGATGAAATGTATTAATTTTTTTATTTATTTAGTCCGAACCAAGCAAACCGAACTGCAAGTGTGAACACACACACACTTGTGTTCAAGAAATCAACAGATATGTCTGTGATTGGCTACACTTGCTTAACGCTGCAAAAACACAGTGTAAATAGAAACCTTTGACGTTCTCACAGATATATATATAGTTCTAAGTAGTCAGTGGTTTAAGTGAGAAAATGCCACGCTAGTCTCGAGTCCGTGGCCAGAGGAAGGTAAGCCAAACTATGACCGTTTTCTTTTGTTGTAGTTCTTGGTCCATGTTCATGACTCCACCTGCATAACCAACATGTCTAATGCATAAGCCTTCTTATTTTTATTTCAATAATAATTTTGTTTTTTTCCCATGCTGCCATTACTCTCGGTATTGGTTATGTTGTACAAGATGGAGCAGCACAAGCTTTGAAAGATTATGTAAGGATAATCAGATATATGTTGGTTGGCATTTTCATCATTACGCCCACATTTTAACATTAATTTCTCCTGGCACGGGGCTTAGCTTTATTGTTCTGCGAAACGTTCCCTCATTGTGGAGGCGGGATATAGTGTCACGAACTCAAAGTTTCGGTTATTCCGGAAAAGTGGAGAATGCCGCTTTTAAAATTGCTTGTTAAAATGTATATCCTGTTTATGTTACAGCATGCCAAATTTCCCGTCGCCGGTCGTTTTTTTAATAATTAATACTTTTATTCAGCAAAGATGCTTTCAATTGATCAGAACGGACAGTAAAGACATTTATAATGTTATAAAAGATTTCGGTTCCAAATAAACGCTGCTCTTTTAAACGTTTTAAAAGTGTTTTAAACATTGATGATAATCAGAAATGTTTCTTGAGCAGCAAATCATCATAGAATAATGATTTCTGAAGGATCATGTGACACTGAAGACTGGAGTAATGATGCTGAAAATTCAGCTTTGATCACAGGAATAAATTACATTTTTACAATATATTCACATAGAAAAGTTGTTTTAAACTGTAATACTATTTTTACTGTATTTTTGATCAAATAAAAGCAGTCTTGTTTCTTGCATAAAATGTAACTTGAGATGAGCGTTGCATATCTCATTTAATGTGCTAGACTATCCTGATATAGGAATGTTTACTGTTGGTAAAAAAAAAAAAAAAAAAAAACGGGTTAAAATGTTATGCATTTGTTATGGTTACTGTTTGGTGTTCTGGACAGAACACGAGCGCTTCCTCTGGATCATCAGGTTTGTGTGGGAGTAGAAAAAGACGAAATCTTTTGTCTTCAC
This sequence comes from Gila orcuttii, assembly GCA_026230005.1. NCBI lineage: Eukaryota > Metazoa > Chordata > Actinopteri > Cypriniformes > Leuciscidae > Gila > Gila orcuttii. The sequence goes on along the minus strand of JAPDVR010000008.1, from coordinate 3,903,707 downwards.
TCCACAGGTGTAAGTACGTATAAACAGGTAAAACACACTTACACACTTCTACAGCCTCCATTCACGCCGATCACATTCCTCAGAGCAGGTTCTCACAGAAAACCACCAGAACCTCGATGGGGATTAAATCCCAGACCGGAACTTTTCCTCTGTGATGTTTGGCACATACAGTGGGATCTGGCAAAGAAAAGAGAGAATAAACGAGAGCGTGGTGTAACTACACTGGAGGAAAAAACTATATTCGCTCAGACATTGCTTGTAAATTTCACAAATAATTACATGCCAATAGCAGAATTAAACACGAAATTTACAAGTAGTCCTTCCATGAAAAAATCATTTTTACAGCGTAATATGCCTTGAAAAGAAAAATCATTTTTAGTGTAATATGCCTTTACTATCCATACTAAATTTATCAAATGGGGGCCACTTTTAAACATGGTAAAATATAAAACAGAAATATTTCAGATTTTTTACTCAACTTTTATGTGACTGATGGTCAGATTTTCTGGTAACACTTTACTATATGGTTTCATTGTAAACATCATAAACTGCACTTCTACAGCATTTATTAATCTTTGTTAATATTCATCTCAACATTTGCTAATGCATTATTACAATCAAAAGTGGTATTTCTTAACATTAGTTAATGCACTTTGAACAAACAATGAACATCTGGATTTTTTATTAACAAAGATGAACAAATACAGTAATGTATTTCTCACTGTTTATTATGTTAGTTATCAATATATTAAATAATGTTAACAAATGAAACATTGTAAATTGTGTTATGGATTTTCTTCATCCATTGAAACTCAAGATGAAATATGTCAAATAACATGATCATGTCATTAAAGCAAAGGAGAAACACTAAATTCAACTTTTCTCAATATAATTTGTATTGAGAACATTGCATTAAATTAAAAAACACACTAGTGGTCTCAGTGTTTTGGGGCCACTTATTAAATTCATGATAGTTTTGGCACTTGGTTTTCATAACAGGTGCATATTGCACAACTTTTTATGCTATACAATTTAATTTCCGCCATGCATGGAATGAAATCAGGGCAGTGTATGCATACATGTCAACGGGTTTAACTGTGATAAACCCACGGGGTAATAAAGCATCCCGTGAATGAGTTTTACTGACTGTAATTTCACACTATTATGAAACTGGAAGAGATTAGCGTTGTTTCACAATATCAGACAGCGTGGCGTTTCACCGGGTCACACAAAAGGAGCGTCGCGACTCGCACGGAACCCCCGTGTTTTGTTTCAACACGGAATCCTGTTGCCAAGCAACCCGGGTCGCGCGAGGGAAGCCCTGTTACTCGATCGCGCGTGTGACGTCAAACACAGGTTGTTCTCTCGCGGAGGCGCATCTTTTAGATGCCATTGAAAAAGATAAGCAGTTAATGAGTCAATGGGATAAAAGGCACCATCCTTTAATGTTATTACGCAAAAGTAGCCTATTTGAAAAATGGAAGACACATTCAAGCAAGTGAACTTACCCTCTAATTTACAATGACGCGCGAGGATTTTGGCCAAAACTCTCTGAAATGAGCTTTAATTAGTGGCCTGAAATTAAGAGCCATAAATTACTGTGTTACAGGTGGTAATGCGGATGTGACAAACCTTTAGAGAGAAACATGAACCTGTTAATTCACCTGAGTTTAATGCACAATTATGCATTGATTTATTAGCCAACATCAGTTACAGCACAACCTGATCTCCACACCTAGATTTTTACCCATTATCCTACCTACTTTTGCAAATTACTTTATTTGGGATCAATGAGAGATGAACAGCAAACCGCCCATAACTATATAAAAAAACAGAACTTTATAGAGAGCCTAGTCCCTCTCCTTCCGGTGCACCATGGGACCTTATTTCTGAAAATTAGTCAATGGCGAGACAACAAATATTTGGATCCCGTTTGAATTGTGCCCTGAATTACACATATGATGTTTGTCAATTTAAAAGATACATTTTAAAGTCAAGAAAGTGGCAGTTTGATGTAAAACTGTTGAGGTATAAGACTGTGAAAATACGTAATTACAAAGACTACAAACCCAAAAGGCGCATGTGACGTACCTTTTCTCTCAATGAATGAAGCTAACTTTACTGAAGCTAACGTCTGTCATTTCTTCTATAGGCTAACGTTATAATCGTAACGTTACGCCGTCATGCCTGTGTGTTTTGTACCAGACTGCACACATACGAGCTTGGTGACGAGAGATGTCGTTCATTGAGCGATTTTCACATAAAACTAAATGTCACTCTTCTGTTTTATGACAAACTGTGACTTTCTTGACTTTCATAATTATCTTTTAAATTGACAAACATCATATGTGTAATTCAGGGCACAGTTCAGACGGAATAAAAAGATAAGTTGTCTCTCGCCATTGACTACCATACATATTTTTTTCCGAAATAAGGTCCCATGAGCCGGAAGCGGAGGGGAGGGGCTTAGGCTCTTAGCCCCGCCCCTTTTACTGCGCTGCGATCTTTGTGTTCTGTCTTCCGGTTTGTGTTTCTAAGATCTTATCGATTTATGAATCAACCGCTCGTTTTAAAATCTTCTTCTGACATATTTTATGATCTCCGCTTAGAACATTACAATGCTCATGATAACTCCCTTTAACTCTACAATAAGTCAATCCACTTCAGCAATGCCATAGAAATGGTACCGACAAAATGTTAAAGATGGCTGCGCGCGCGCGTTTTTTCTGGCATAAGGTCTATTAAAATCCAATAACTACCAGATTCACATAAAAAAAAAAATGCTGGTTTCAACTCATGTTTGAGTCAAATATGAACAACACCAATTAAATGGGTTGGGTTTTGGTTTGTTTGTCCATATTTGAACCAAACATGAGTTGAAACATGCAAGCATTTTTTTTATGTTTAGTTTATCTGATTTTAAAATGAGTGAGTTTTTCCTTCTATTGTCTTGATATTGAATTGTAAACAGTTGAACACTTTGGATAATCTGACATGACTCACTGAATCATATTCATTAATGAGACATTTTCACAAACAAAACATTTTTTATTATTCACTCTAAAAAACGCTGAGTTGTTTCAACCCATGTTTGGGTCAAATGGACAAACCCAACCATTGGTTTACATTTTTTAATTAATGTTTTAACCCAACGGTTGGGTTTGTCCATATTTGACCCAAACATGGGTTGAAACAACCCAGCATTTTTTGGAGTGATTGTTTGTTAAATGTGCAAATGCTTGACGCATGACGTAAAAATGGTTCTAATGCATTGCATTGTAGATTTAACTGAGGTCATTTCGACGTGTTTTGATGTAGTTTTAGGCCTGGTGTGTGTAGATATTCACTTTTACGAATAAAGGCTCTTTATTTGGCATTGATGGTCCCATGAAGAACCTTTAACATCAGTGGAATCTTTCCATTTCACAACAGGTTCTTTATAGAGGAAAGGGGTTCTTTAGATTTTTAAAATGTTCTAAGAAAAATTGGTCATTGTTGACCGAAATGTTCTTGGGGAACCAAAAATGGTTCTTCTGTGACATCACTATATTCTTATTCATTTTTTTACGAGTGTTTAATAGTGATAGACTATAGTAAAGTGCAAATATTTAGTCCAGGTGGCACTTGATTCAAGATTTGTAAGTACAAAGTATCCGTGGCTTTTTCCACTATTGACAGGTCAAAAAGCATTTCGCAAGTTTATGGTGACAAATACCAGGTTTACTGTGAGTGTGTGAAAGGTAGACGTTTGGCCCAGTGATGCCATATTTACCTCCTCCAGCATGTGTGTGTGTGTGTGTGTGTGTGTTTGGAAACACAGTTTCTGTGGTGATAAAGTAATCTAGAGCAGGTAAAGACAGATGACGTGTGGACTGGAGGAGGACGGCTGATACGGCAGGTATTGCACCAGATCAATCTTTAGATATCATCTTACGACATGACTTCCGGCGGCTCGACTCACCTCTCCGCACGACATCCAATTCTGGAAAATAATAAGCCAAATAAAAAAATATTGAAGCACGAAAGCACACAGTCCAAATATAATTTTCTGCCACTTATCTATTCATAGAATAGCAGACTCACCAGGCCTAAATATTCAATTATTTTCTTTTGTGTTGAAAATAACACTCATTATGTTATAGCATAATATACAACAAACCTGTCAAAACGAGTCCAGATAATATAATTCACTCAAAAATAAATAGGTTGGACACTTTTCAAAATATATATTTCAGAAAGTAGCCTATTTTTACATCATGGTATAGGCCTATTAGTTGTACAAAATTTTATTATATACGTATATATATGTGTATATATATATATATATATATATATATATATATATATATATGTATATATAATTAAATTTTGTAGGCCTATATCATGATGATATATAAAAAGTCTTGTTTTTTGTGAGGTTTATGCTTAAAACAAAAGAAAATATATTTTTAAAAACAAAATAAAAGTTTCACTCGGGTAAGAAAAGTACACAATAATAATAATAATAATGTCTTCTTAATATCATATGCAGTTTTGCTTCTCAGGTAAATGTACACTTCTCATTATATGAAAATTTTTTAAAAATATATTTTATAAGCATATATTATTACGTATCTGAGGTTTATGCCTAAAACAAGAAAAAATATTTTTTTAAAGAAAGCAAGTTTCAACTGGGTAAGAAAAATACACAAGAAATATCATTTGAAAATATGTCTTAATATCATATGCAGTTTTGCTTACATATAGCCATTTACATTATGTTGCAATTACTAAAGATGTCACTGGACGATGTTTAACTTGCCAAAACATTTAGTTTTAACTAAGTTTGCATTTCATGCTGCAAGTACAGTATATGGAGACAATAAAGTGTTGTCTAAGTTACTGTATCCATAATTCCTCGTGCACCAACATGTTCAGTGTTGTGGAAAACCTTACAGCTCCATAACGGTTGTTATGTAATAAACTCAGTCGCACAGCCAAACTCTGTCAACATGAATGTAAGTACAGAAACCAGGAAATAAAATAATAATAATAATTTGTTACATTTACACTACCTTTCAAAAGTTTGGGGTCAATACGATTTTTTTTTTCAAGCAATGCATACTTTTCTTCAGAAAGGACGCATTAAATTGATCAAAAGTGACAGTAAAGACATTTATAATAATGCAAAATATTTATTTTTTAATTAAAAGCTTTTCTCTTGAACTTTCGAAGAATCCTGAAAAAAATGAATCATGGTTTGCACAAAAATATGAAGCAGCACAACTGTTTTCAACTGTGATAATAATCATAAATGTTTCTTAAGCATCAAATAATCATATTATACTGATTTCTGAAGGATCATGTGACACTGAAGACTGGAGTAATGATGCTGAAAATTCAGCTTTCATCACAGGAATAAATTACACTTTACCATATATTCACATAGAAAACAGCTGATTTACATTGAAATAATATTTCACAATATTACTGGGTTTGTTTTGTACACTCTAAAAATACGGGGTTGTTTCAACCCATATTTGGGTCAAATATGGACAAACCCAGCCGTTGGGTTACAGTTTTTAACTAACATTTTTAACCCAACGGTTGGGTTCGTCCATATTTGACCCAAATGTGGGTTAAAACAACCTTGCATTTTTTTAGTGTATTTTTAATCAAATAAATGCAGCCTTGGTGAGCAGAAGAGACTTCTTTTAAAAACATAAAAAATCTTACCGACCCCAAATTTTTGAACGGTAGTGTATATAGCGCTTTTATCAAAGCGCTTTACATATGGAAGGGGGGAATCTCCTTAAACACCACCACAAAGATTCACAATTTCAGATTCAGATCCATGTGAGATCCACGTTTCTCTGTGAGAGCCAGCAGAGAGACGAGCGAGTTTCAGTCAAACGCAGGTTCTCACCGCTATACATGACCTTAACAACAGCAGACGCGGACCGAGAGCTTGTGAAGACCTGACAATACCTGGAGCCTCAGCTCAGGGTTACGGGACACTTCCGATTACAGCCTGATCAAATCAGATCAACACTGTAAAAAATCTGCTGTGATTTTACAGTAAAACAATTAAAACAGTATTTTACTGTAAGTTAAATATTGTGAAAGTCTGGAAATATTTTACAGTGTAGACAGTAGAGCTGATGTGTTGTTTGCTTCTGCCAAACAAACTGTTTATGACAACAAAGCTGCTCTAACATCAATGCTAAAATTTATGCATCATAAAATGCTATTTCAGATCAATCAAGGCATCTTTCGTTGGGAAAATACTTTAAGGCAATGCATAATGCAATGTGATGAACTATGATTACATTTATGCATTTAGCAGACGCTTCGTCAATTCGCTAACAATTCATCAAAGAGCCAACAATATTCGTAATATACAATGCCAGGTTTATTAGACAACTATTAGGACGCAAGCTAGAGAAGAGGAGAAATGCATAGAAGAAATTTAATTTATTTGTGTGTTTTTAAGGGATGCACGAGATATCGGCCACCATATTGGTATCGGCCGATATATGTTCATTTTTAATGTTATCGTTATCGGCCCAATAAGAAAATTTGTCCGATATATTAAAGCCGATAAATAGTGGATTATTCCCTTCAGCTGAGACACTTCAGATGTTCAACATGATGCTTTTGAATTGCTTGAAATATGATTGGAATCACTTCAAAAAAGAAAAATACAGTTAAGTGCAACATGTGCATATAGGACAATTATAATGAGGTATAATATAATTGTGTGCTTGAGACATGGCATTTAATGGTGAGACTTCTTTTTTTTGTGATCAGGCTCTCAAAAATTACATAAAAATTTGGATTTAGATTAATTAGCCAATATATCGGTCTTCGGCTTTCAAATATAAATAATTATCGAGTATCGGTATCGGCCAAAATTGTAATTTCAGTGTATCCCAAGGTTTTTTTTATATTACTATTTAGGTTCAATTTATTTTGTATTTCAGTTTGAGTTTTTATGTTTTTCTGGTTAGGAAATCACCATTGCCTCCTCAAGCTTCTCCAGGAGGAGATAATGGTGGTGATTTCCTAATACGCTTGCTCCTGAAAACACTCAGGGTTTTCCTCCGGTGTCTGGGAAGGGCGAGTGGCCTTGGAAGCCGTCCTGCAGATTTTCTCTAGGCTTCATATTTATTTATTTTCTAGCCAACTCGTTCACGAACCTCAGTGATATTTTAGCACATGTGCATGGCAACAGCAAAACAGTAAAGCAGCTGAAGAATTCCTGCCCCGACCGCGTTTGTGAATTAGTGATCATGTAAAAAGCCACTGTGGCTTGGAGATTGCAAACAGGCCGTGTGGAGACGCAGAGAGTTAACCAGTCCTCGAAATAGACAGTTTGTTTGTGCGGAGAGAGCAGGAACGTGTGTTTGACATCGGGGACCATCCACTGTCCTGTGAACACAACCTGACGAGGTGTTGAGGGATTGTTTGGGACTTATGCCAGAATCATCTACAGTCAAACCAAAATTTATTCAGACACTTCTCACATTATCACAGTTAATTCACTATAGTTTAGAAAATGGTAATAAAATGTGACAGGAGCTCAGAGTTATCAAATCACTTGATATTTCACTGGTTTTGTCCATCCTTCTGTTGAACACAAATGAATTATGTTGAATATATGTCAGCTGTTAAATTTAACTACACACTTAGATAATACCAGTTTAGCTCAACCAATCACTAAGCAATGCTTCATTGTGTTCAGTCTGTGGTGTAAAAAGGTCAGATTAGCAATTAAAGAAAAAACACTTAAGAAAACATGATCAGGTCAAAGTGTCTGAATCATTTTTGGTCCCAAATATTTATAAATGTTACTGGTAGTCACTGTATGGAGAATTTTGGGGTATATTATGTCACAGTTTACTTTATCATAAATAAATTAACTATAGTGTCCTGCACCCACTAGTAAAAAAATATAAAAAATTATATATGGTGTCTGAATAATTTTGGGTTTGACTGTATGTTTTAACGCAATGTTGTGGAAACATTTTAATCACTTAAAATGCCAATTTTACGGCAAGCAACTATTAGTTCTCTTACGAGAGGTTCTCTCGTATTGCGTAAGTTTAGCTTACGCTACGGGAAAGATTCATCTTCTCGAGATACTGAAGCCAAAAAATTATCCTTAATTTTTGTATACCTTGTCAACGCAGTGCAGCAGCTAGCAGACCTAGAGCAGGCTATCTTGCGTGCTCATTGGCTGCCCTGCGGGCAACTGCTGCAGCCTACCAGTGAGCCGGGCGTGACATCACGCCCAATGAGGGGCGCCCGCGCCTTCATAGCGTCACAGCCCGCCAGAATGGGCGTGGCTTTAGCCTATAAAGGAATGGGCTGTAGGCTGCTTCCCTGATTTTTGTCTCTTCAGCGAGCTCTTCGCATCACTGGATCTGAGAGAAGCCACCGCCGCCGTCGAACAGTGAACAGCCAGCTTAGGACAGCGCTGAGGAAGCCGGCCGTCTTCGCCACCTTCAGCCATCCGTGCGAGCTACGCTATCCGGCGACGTATCCTTTTTGCCTTGCTATTTAGATTATTTTCTAAAAGAGCAGCGAGCGTCTTTTTCAAGATGCCTCGCACTTCCTGCGGCTCGTGTAGAGCCCCGCTCAGCGCCGGAGACCGCCACCTGTTCTGCGCTCTCTGCCTGGGCCTGGAACACGCAGAGCTCGCCCTCGCTTCCGGGGGCTGCGAGTTCTGTAAAGCGCTTCCGCTGTCGACCCTGCGGGCTCGACTCGAAGCCTTCAACCCCCCGCCCCTCCTCACCGACGCGCAGATGCCGCTCACGAGCCTCACTGCCGTCGCATCTGAGGATGAGGCCGAGGGACACGTACTAGCACGCTCTCTTTACGTTATGAGAGAGCTACCCCGCCCTCGTGTCCCCGTTCGCGCGTCATGCAGAGCCCTCTCGAGCTCTCTGCATGACCCGGACGGGCATCATCTGTGTTAATGTAGGTCCCGTGCCCACTACTCGTGCGCGCGCCCTCGTACAAACACTGTTCCAGTTCTGCTCGACCAACGAGCACGCGGCTAGCTCTCTTTACGTTACAAGAGAGCTACCCCGCATATGAGGTTAAGAATGTAAGTTACGTGCCCGCTTACGAGCGCTCACGCTTACTAATAGACACATCGCCTCCGAAAATACGCGCGCTTCCCGCTAAGGCCGGACCGCCGTCAAAGTTTATTCTCTGTCAGTCCCCTTCAAACAGGCTACTGCAGTGGTTCAATTAGCAGCCAACGAGCCGGTTTGTTTACCCTCTCGCCTGCACACAAACGCCGTCTTCACAGCGACCCAGAAAAATCTCAAAAAGAGTATAATGTCTGGTCCGGCTCATGCCGTCGGTGTTGTAAGTGTAGTGAAGTGCCCACGCCCCAGTGTTCACCCCTACACATAAGCACTCCGAATCTCGCAGAGCACACTCTCATAAAGCGCAGAAAAGCCGCTCGAGTGTTGAATGTAAGAAATGTGTCCACAGGTCTGTGCCCACTATCTGCCCGCTCTGTTACATGATCAAGAAGCAGGTTATGTATGTAAGTCTCGTGCCCACCAGAGTGTGTTCACGCTTGCTAACACAAACCTCCCCCCGGGCTCCGCCCGCGCGTTTAAGTGTTATCACAAAACGAAGGGAATTAATAAAACGCTCCCCATCCATTATGATCGGGACGTCAAATACACTTGTAAGTCTAGTGCACGCGCTCACGCTTACAAGAAGTTTTTTTTTTTCTTTTTTTTTTTTCCGCCCGGAGCGCTGCTCGCGCGTCAAAAAAGTGAAAAAAGAATGTTCCCCATCCCTTATGATTGGGGCATCTCGCATAAATCAGCCGGTTTTCAGCGAGCAGCCATTGCCCAGAACCGAGAGCGCGCGCGCCGCGTTTTCGGCTCCGGGTAAGTTTCAAACAGCCTTCGCAGCGACGTCAGGGCGGCCGCCCTAGATCGCGCTCAGACAGCCGTCACAGACCGCCGCCTCCCAGAGGGCCTCGGCAGAGAATCACGCTGAAATCTGAGCACGCGAAGCCCTCCTAACAGTAAGAGAGAAACTTTTGATGGCTGTCTGCGGCCGGACCGCCGTCAAAATTAATTTCCCTGTCAGTCCCCTTCAAACAGGCTACTGCAGCGGTTCATTTAGCAGCCAACGAGCCGGTTTATTCACCCTCTCGCCTGCACACAAACGCCGTTTTCACGGCGACCCAGAGAAATCTCAAAAAGAGTGTAATGTCTGGTCCGGCTCATGCCGTTAATGTTTTAAGTGTAGTGAAAGTGCCCACGCCCCAGTGCTCACCCCTACACATAAGCACTCAAAATTCTGTGTCACTCACAGAGCACACTCTCATAAAGCGCAGAAAAGCCGCTCGAGTGTTGCATGTAAGAAATGTGTCCACAAGTCTGTGCCCACTATCTGCCCGCTCTGTTACACGGTCAAACAAACAGGTTATAAACGTAAGTCTCGTGCCCGCCAGAGAGCGCTCACGCTTACTAACACAAACCTTTCCCCGGGCCCCGCCCGCGCGCTTAAGCGTTATCACAAAACGCAGAGCGTTAATAAAACGCTCCCCGTCTATCATGACCGGGGCGTTAGATACAGTTGTAAGTCTCGTGCCCGCGTCCACGCGCTCACGCTTACAGTGAGCTCTTTCACCCAGAGCGCTGCTCGCGCGTCAAAATGTGGTAAAAGTTTGTTCCCCATCCCCTATGATCGGGACATCTCACATAAATCAGCCGGTTTCGGCTGACAGCGAGCCGCCCTTGCCCAGAACCGAGAGCGCGCGCGCCGTGCTCTCGGCTCCGGTTCAGTTTCACAAGCCAGCAAATGGCGGTCTGAACCCGGAGGCCATTCGCCTTCTAGCGGCTCATAGTCGCGTGGGAGAACATCCCAGGGATTTCAGAATGGGTATTGATTACAATAAAGCAGGGCTATACACTACAATTCATTCGCCGTCCCCCGCGCTTCCGAGCCCGGACCGCGACAATAGTGAATGCGGAAGTAGCACACCTACTTCACGCAGAAATAGCAAAGCTGCTGTGCAAAGGGGCTATAGAAAGGGTACCGCCTTCTCTAAGCGAGTCAGGCTTTTACAGCCGTTTTTTCTCGTGCAAGAAGGACGGAGCCTTCTGACCCATCCTAGATCTGAGACATTTGAACAAAGTGCTTGCAAAAAGACCGTTCAAAATGCTTACGACCAGAAAAATCCTCGTGCACGTTCGCCCGAGGGACTGGTCTATCTCTCTAGATCTGAAGGATGCATATTTTCAGATTCAGATAGTACCCCGTCACAGGCAATTTTTTGAGATTCGCCTTCGACGGTCAGGTATATCAATACACCGTCCTGCCGTTCGGCCTGTCCCTGGTACATTTACAAAGTGCATGGACGTGGCACTCGCCCCCCTGAGAAGTCAGGGGCTGCATATAATGAACTATCTGGACGATTCGCTGATGTTGGCACAGTCAGAGACAGAGCTTCTATCTCACGGAACAGTGCTTCTCAGTCATCTGGAAAGCTTGGGTCTCACGGTCAACTGGACCAAGAGCTCATTACTGCCCAGCCAGTCAATTTCCTTTTTAGGAATAGAACTGGACTCGGTAACCATGACGGCTCGTTTGTCGACACAGCGCGCGCGCGCCGTGTTCGCCACCTGGCCGCTTCTTTCCAGAAGGGCAGCTTCCTCCCTCTGAAAAATTTTCAGAGGATGTTGGGCTGCATGGCATCAGCTGCAGCGGTGCTCCAGCTGGGCCTACTGCGCATGCGCCCGCTCCAACGCTGGCTGAATGCTCGCGTGCCCCCCCCCCCGAGCCTGGGTGTCTGGCGGTCGGAAAATCAGAGTGACTCAGGCCTGCATAGCAGCTCTGCAGCCCTGGTTAGCGGCCAGCTGGTTCCAGCAGGGAGTAACGATGGGAACCGTCTCTCACCGGAAAGTCATCTCAACAGACGCGTCCAACTCAGGTTGGGGAGCGCTGTTCGAGGGCAGACCGGCCTTTGGCCAGTGGTCAGACCGGGAGAAGGAGTTTCACATAAACTGTCTGGAAATGATGGCGGTCGAGAACGCACTGCAGTGCTTCCTCCTGTTCATACAGGGCCAGCATGTTTTGTCCGTTCGGACAACACATCTGTGGTTTCCTATATAAACCGTCAGGGCGGTGTCAGATCCAGAAATCTCTGCAATCTGACGGAACGCCTCCTTATTTGGTCTCAGATACACCTGCGCTCGCTGAGGGCGGCGCATGTGCCTGGCCATCTGAACGACGGCCCAGACAGACTGTCCAGAGACAATGTCCCCCCAGGGGAATGGTCCTTGCACCCCCAAACGGTCCAGAAACTGTGGCGCCTATTCGGCAGAGTGGAAGTCGACCTATTTGCGTCAAAAGACAACGCTCAATGCCCAATGTTCTTCTCGAAGGACGAGGACGCGCTGGCCCAGGTTTGGCCCAGCCTCCCGCTATATGCTTTCCCTCCGGTCTCTCTGTTACCACAGGTGATCAAGAGAATCAGGGAAACGCGCCACTCGGTGCTCCTCATAGCCCCGCGTTGGGAGAATCAGATTTGGTTCCCGGAACTAGCACAGCTGTCACTTACAGCTCCGTGGCCGATTCCGGTGAGGGCAGATCTCCTCTCTCAGGCTCGCGGCACGATCTGGCATCCCCATCCAGAGCGCTGGTCGCTGCATGCATGGCTGATCAACTGGTACTCGTTACCCTGCCAGAAGGAGTGATGAACACGATCACGCAGTCTAGAGCCCCTTCCACGAGAAGGCTCTACGCGTCTAAATGGTCGGTGTTCTCTGGTTGGTGCACCGACAGAGGTCTGGACCCGCGGACATGCGGGGTGGCGCATCTGCTCACTTTCCTACAAGAGCTGTTGGATAAGGGAAGGTCCCCTTCCACACTCAAAGTGTACGTGGCGGCCGTGGCAGCGTTTGCAGAACCAACGCACGGCCAGTCACTGGGGAAACATGAGTTGGTCATCCGCTTCCTTAGAGGAGCTAGAAGGATGAATCCGCCGCGCCCCCCGTCGGTTCCTATGTGGGATCTTTCATTGGTCCTCGAGGCCCTGAAAGCTTTTCCTTTCGAACCACTAGACTCCGTGGGGTTGGAATATCTATCACTGAAAACGTTTTTTTCTGACTGCGCTGTCATCAGTAAAATGCGTAGGGGATCTACATGCGCTGTCTGTCAGCGCGTCGTGTCTTGAGTTTGGACCAAATGACTCTAAAGTCATCCTCAGACCTAGACACGGCTATGTCCCTAAAGTGATGGGCACTCCATTCAGAGCGCAAGTTATTTCACTGTCTGCTCTCACAGCATCTGACAGTGAAAGTGATGTGAACCTCCTCTGCCCCGTCAGAGCGCTGAGGGTCTACATTACGCGCACCGCCTCCTTCAGGCGCTCGGAACAGCTTTTTGTTTCGTTTGGTGGGCGCACCAAGGGTTTCGCCTCCTCGAAACAGAGCCTGTCCAGATGGATAGTAGACGCTATAGCGGCCGCTTATGCGTCGAAGGATCTGCAATGCCCTCTGGGCATCAGGGCTCATTCCACGAGAGGCGTGGCCTCTTCGTGGGAATGGTCCAGCGGGATTTCTATCCACGACATATGTGTAGCGGCGGGCTGGAGCTCCCCATCTACCTTTGTCAGGTTCTATAACCTAGAAGTTCCCGCCTTGCAGGCTAAACTGCTGTCAGTCTGAACGAGAGATGTATTCTGCCCAGATCTCCTGCTCAGATCACTCTCACATGACTCAGCTCTCCTGGTTGAGCTGCACTAAAGGGATTATGCCATGTGCCTATACAGACCCCGCACCCGCGCTGCTCTGTATTCCCTATGTGTGCTTACGTACAAGTGATGGCCCGCGAAATGGCCGGCCACCTTATTCTTCCACTTATGGGGTTCCCCCTAAAGTTCGGGGTCTCATGTGGATGCTTGGCGCGCACGGCGTTGACAAAGTGTTCCCGTAGCGTAAGCTAAACTTACGCAATACGAGAGAACCTCTCGTAAGAGAACGATACTCGGTTACTAACGTAACCTCGGTTCTCTCTAGAGAGGGAACGAGTATTGCGTAACCGGCCGTGCTCGCGCCACGAACGACTTCGCTTCAGTCGACAAAAACCAGGGAAGCAGCCTACAGCCCATTCCTTTATAGGCTAAAGCCACGCCCATTCTGGCGGGCTGTGACGCTATGAAGGCGCGGGCGCCCCTCATTGGGCGTGATGTCACGCCCGGCTCACTGGTAGGCTGCAGCAGTTGCCCGCAGGGCAGCCAATGAGCACGCAAGATAGCCTGCTCTAGGTCTGCTAGCTGCTGCACTGCGTTGACAAGGTATACAAAAATTAAGGATAATTTTTTGGCTTCAGTATCTCGAGAAGATGAATCTTTCCCGTAGCGTAAGCTAAACTTACGCAATACTCGTTCCCTCTCTAGAGAGAACCGAGGTTACGTTAGTAACCGAGTATCGTTTCATTACATTTTTCAATAGCGAGGTGCTGGTTTTTAGCGCTCAATGCACAACAAATGACAACAATTACATTCAAAATTATGGGGTCAGTAAAATTTTTTGAAGAAATTATCACCTTTATTCAGCAAGGACGCATTAACTTCATCAAAAATGACAGTAAAGACATTTATAATGTTCAAAAAAGATGTCTATTTCAAATAAATGCTGTTCTTTTGACCTTTCTATTCATCAAAGAATCCTGAAAGAAATATGAAGCAGAAAATATACAAAAAAAAAGAAACACTGATAATAATTTTAAATGTTTCTTGAGGAGCAAAACAGCATATTAAAATGATTTCTTTGGTGTACATTTTTTAAACGAATAGTGTTACCACTCTACTTTTGCCATGTGTGTTCATATTTGGCATGTTTGGTTTGATGTTTTGACTCCTTTACACATTTATAAGCTCTTCAAGAGTTCTCAGCTGGTCAGAAAACTATCATATGCAGCTACACACACACAACGAGCACATTTATCCCAGAACACAGCATTGTTTTAGATGTTCGACCAACCGACCAATCTGGTTGTGAACATGTCCCTATGCCCTTAGATTCAGTATCTTTAGGTTTCGGTGTTAAAATGCCAATGTTTAAAACCGAAACCTAAAGATACTGAACCTAAAGGCATAGGGATACGTTCACAACCAGATTGGTCGGCTTTTATTATGTATATTATGTGACGTAACTTACTGAACATCTAAAACAATGCTGTGTTCTGGGATAAATGCGCTCGTTGTGTGTGTGTAGCTGCATATGATAGTTTTCTGACCAGAACTCGTGAAGAGCTTATAAATGTGTAAAGGAGTCAAAACAGTGTCAGGAATCCCTCTGTCACTCAAACCAAGATCTGCTGTGAGGAGACGCGCTTCTGATGCCTGAACTGAACTGTGATGAACAACATCTCCACTATGATGAGAAAAAACAGGCATGCTTGAGCATTCTGTCATTTTTAGGGTCGCATCCTGTGACATCATGTCCTGTTTTTGGTTTGATTACATGTCTTTGGTCCGTGTTGTGTTCATATATCATTCGAGCCGCACCAGAGTTAGTGTGGAAGCGGATCGAGACTCTCTTCAGCTTGTTTGGTGTCATCAGGGTTCAGATGATGTTCAAATGCACTTATTCAAATGAACCGCTCTAACAGAGCAAACGCACCAGGGTTTGTTTTAATCAAACTAAACATGCCAAGTTTGACACACACTTAGTGTCCCTCATCAAGGATCTTCTCACTCGTGTCCCATATGAGCCTGTAAGGAGGAAGATGAGACTCAGAAAAGAAAGAATGCACTTCAAAAGACTCTCTGACTGCTGAAACACTTATGCTCCAACATAAATACAGCGTATTCTTGAAGTACCCTAACCCTCATAAAAGACACATTTATAGATGTGCGGATGAAGGGGGCTCATTATAAACCCTCTTTTTTGTGGGGGTCTATTTAAGGCGATTCTCCTGATGTGGCTTGGATTTTGCTATTTTCACTTCACCCTTGAATTTTCTCCAACCAGAGGAATATCTCAAACCCCTCGTCTTTACCCAAACCCCGCTCTGCTATAATTATGTCTAGATGACTGGATTCTCTTTGGCTGTTATAATGTCGGGAGTGAGGGGTCATATGCCCACAGACCAGCCCATCCGAGGTGTCCGTGTCCCAGGGGTATTTTTACTCGGATCGGTGGCACATGGCAGTATTGGAAAGTGAGGCCGCGCTCCAATTATAGAGGGAAAACACAAATCACTCAGGCGGTGAACTCTGCAGTTTTGTGGTGAAAAGATGGAAGAGGAATTGTAGAGGAAACAGATGGAGTAATAAAGACTGAGAGAAGTGCAAAAACGCTTCACCTGCTGAATTACAGCTTTTAACCCTATTGTGTCATTTGATAAGTAAGTTTCTAATTTTTTAAAGTCCTCTAAATGATCGAAACTGCTGAAAAACCTGTCGCACACAATCTATACATGCATTCGTCTGATTGAGAGTTTAGACTTTTATAGCAAGTAAATAATTGTAAAAACATCTACCTTCAGTTAGTGGTTCATGTGTCTTTCTGCTGTGAAATCAAGTGATGATTATGTCAAAACATAACCAACACCATCAGATTACCTTTTCTCTTTGATCATCTGGCAGTTATAACTCAGATACAACAGCCAAACAAAATCTAATGTTAACAGTTTAAGGGTCACGAGCCCAACTAAAGAAACAACTAAAAAAACACTGATCACCATAATGGTGGCTTAAAATTAGATATTTTTTTTCCTTTGGTGATTCTGCTTGTTAACATCAGGTGTCTTCAATAATGGTCAATCATCACTCAATGAATCACTTAATTATCTCTTTAACTTTAACACTCTTGAGTCTGGAGCCATATAAACTCCCAGGAGAGTTCATTTAACACTGGAGTTTTTGCTGTGTAACAAGTAAATAATTGCAAAAACATCTACCTTCAGCTCGTGGTCCATGTGTCTTTCTGCTGTGAAATCTGCACTCATTTTTATCAAGTAACCATAAGAATAACTTTTATATTGTAATTAATATTTAAAGATGAAAACTCGCTGGACTGAATAGCATAGGCTATTAATTTTATGGAAAAATTATGAGATTCATCATGCTTTTGAGGAAGGTTTATTTGTTCATCTCTCAATCATCATTGTATTGCATTGCATTATATGTTTTAAAACAGAGCTTTGATCATAAAACTATTTGGCCGATATTAAATGACAACTGATAATTATATGCATTGTATGGTAGTAGTCTGATATACTGTTATAAAGACCTCATTGATTTGCATTACAATCTTTCAGAATTTCTTATTTGTTGGCCTATTTTTGGCCTCTGAATAAATGTGAGCTTTTTTCACTCCAAATTCTCACTAAATAAGCCATAAAAGCCAGATGTATCAAATATGATACTTAATAACGTAACTGTTATTCAAACTTTTTTTTGGTTTATTTTTATTTTATTTTGTATAAAGTTTCAATATAGTGCTCCATTTAAAAAAATAGATTTTTCTGACAATAATTTCATAGGCTTTACAGGGTTAAGTTAACAAAACATGATTTAAAATGCTGAACATTATTAAAGGGAAATAGAGAGATCTCCCCTTTTCCACCAACACGGATCCAGTGCAGGAAAGATCAGTTCAACTTTGGCCATAGAAAAATGCTGTCGCTTTCTATGGCTGTTTCATTGAGCCATGTAATAACGTTGCACTACATTTCAATATCTAAATATATAAAACGACATAGCGAGTGATTCAATGATATCAGTTTCAATATGAGAGTACCAGGAGTTTATGCACAAACACCGGGATCCACAATGTTTGATTTATATGACTGGTTATAGTCAGGTAAACAGTTTGTTCCTCAAGTCTGGCTCCAGTTCGCCTGACCGAGAACAAACTCGGGATCCAGAACACGAACCATTCTAGTGGAAAAGGGATAATAGATCGAGCCTTCAACACCTGCCCTCAGGTGAACTCAGAAGTAACAGAGTAGCTCATACTGAGGTGGACAGGAGCAGAAAGATGAGGTAATGTGTCAGGTCAGTAAACAGAGGGTAAACGTGGTGTTCAGTAACAGGGGGAGGTGTTGAGATTAAGGTTAGTCTGAAATGATATTGAAAAAGAGATATACATAGAGAGATAGTCATATCACACACAAAATGCCCCGTCCAGTGGTTTTAGCACAGGTATAAAGTGCTTCAGGCACACCACTTTAATTTTAAATCATATACAGTAAAGAACACACTGCCTGAAGTGGCTTAATGTTTCATTTTGAAAAATAACATAAAGTATAATTAAATAATATGTTATAATATTTGTATTTATAATTTTAAAATAGAGTCAAATTAAATATTAAAATAAAACTTAAAAATGTTATAATATTTATTTATATTTACAAATTTAAATAACATACATTTTATTATAAAAATAATATAAATAATAAAAAAAAATATATATATACTGTATTAAAGGCAATCTATTTTTAAATAGCCTACAATAAAGTCAAAGAACTTATAAATTAAAAAGAGCATATATCTTAAGATAAAATAAAATGTTATTAAATAAAATGTTATATTATTTATTCATATTTACAATTTTAAATAAAATAAGATAATATTTTATTATCAAAAGAATATAATAAAATGTTACACAAACGCCAGCGCACACAAACGCCAGCGCACACACTAAATCTCAGCATATATATATATATATATATAGGCCTATATATATATATATATATATATATATATATACTTTTTATTGATTACATTTGTTTGATTTAAGCAGCAGTAATGCAAACTGTTATTTTAAAAACTAGAAAAATTATGGTATTCTTTGAAGTGTTAAGTTTGTGATGATAGTATTCATGTATAAAAATATCTACTTTATCCCTGATACCTGACATTATATCAACACCTTCACCTCCAGGGCTCAGTGTGTGTGTGTGTGTGTGTGTGTGTGTGTGTGTGTGTGTGTGTGTGTGTGTGTGTGTGTGTGTGTGTGTGTGTGTGTGTGTGTGTGTGTGATTATCATCCCCTCGGGCTGTGTTTCACCTGCTTTGATCCAGTAGATCTGATGTTATCTGCTCTCGGACCCCCGCTGGCTCTGTGCGCTGGCTCTCAGATGATACAGATGATTATCTGAGTCTAAAGACCCCCGGAGCTCCTGTCTGAGGTGTCAAAGGCCTGAGGAGACGCAAGCTTCACATGCAGATCTCACTCTCGTCTGCTGGCACACACACACACACACACACACACACACACACACACACACACACACACACACACACACACACAAGGAGAGAGAGAACATTCCAAAACATCTTATTGTATGCAGCTAAGCTTTAGGCAATACAAATGTAGTTTGTCATATCTTATTGAACTGAAATAAAATGAATGAAAGTCTAAGAGAGAGAGAGAGAGAGAGAGAGAGACAGAGAGAGAGATAGAGAGAGAGAGGGAGAGAGAGAGAGAGAGAGAGAGAGAGAGAGAGAGAGAGAGAGAGAGAGAGAATTCGTAGCATCTTGCCACAGGGATGACCAGAAACCAGCAAACATCCAATAAACACACACTCACTCACAGCCTAAGACACACATGTCTAAGACACAATGTTCAATTTCGTTTGTTTTTGTTTTTTTTTGCTTGTTTTTGTTTTTTATATAGACGATTTCTAAATCCTTTTTATTTTATTTAAATGTATTTTTTTGTCATGCCAATAAAGCTTTCTGAATTTAATTGAATTGAGAGTGAGTGAGTGAGTGATGTGGGTGAGAGAGAGAGAGAGAGAGAGAGACAGAGAGAGAGAGAGAGAGAGAGAGAGAGAGAGAGAGAGAGAGAGAGAGAGAGAGAGAGAGAGAGAGAGTGAGTGAGAGAGAGTGAGTGAGTGAGAGACAGAGAGAGAGAGAGAGTGAGTGAGTGAGTGAGTGAGTGAGTGAGTGAGTGAGTGAGAGAGAGACAGAGAGAGAGACAGAGAGAGAGAGAGAGAAAGAGAGAGAGAGAAAGAGATAGAGAGAGAGAGTGAGAGAGTGAAAGAGAGAGAGAAAGAGAGAGAGAGAGAGAGAGAGAGAGAGAGTGAGAGAGAGAGAGAGTGAGAGAGAGAGTGAGAGAGAGAGAGAGAGAGTGTGTGAGAGAGAGAGAGAGTGTGAGAGAGAGTGAGTGAGAGAGAGAGAGTGAGAGAGAGAGAGAGAGAGAGAGAGAGAGTGTGAGAGAGAGAGGAGTGAGAGAGAGAGAGTGAGAGAGAGAGTGAGAGAGAGAGAGAGAGAGAGAGTGTGTGAGAGAGAGAGAGAGGAGAGAGAGAAGAGGAGTAGAGGAGAGAAGAGAGAGAGAGAGAGAGAGAGAGAGAGAGAGAGAGTGAGAGAGAGAGAGAGTGAGAGAGAGAGAGAGAGAGAGAGAGAGAGAGAGACAGAGAGAGAGAGAGAGAGAGAGACAGAGAGAGAGAGAGAGCAGAGAGAGAGAGAGAGAGAGAGACAGAGAGAGAGAGAGAGAGAGACAGAGAGAGAGAGAGACAGAGAGAGAGAGAGAGCAGAGAGAGAGCAGAGAGAGAGAGAGAGAGACAGAGAGAGAGAGAGAGAGCAGAGAGAGAGAGAGAGAGAGAGACAGAGAGAGGAGAGA
>JAPDVR010000008.1:3699400-3883008 GCA_026230005.1 Gila orcuttii | reverse complement strand
AATGGCTTTACCTTGCCTTTTGCCTTCGATTTCAACTTTTGCACTCCACAAGGACAAATTTTGGGAGGATGTAAGTATTTGACACTTTTATGCACTTCTGAAACTAAGGTGAAATAAGGGGGCTTTTGGGTGATGTGGGAAACCTAAGCGCGTGCGTGGTTAAAACTGCGGTAGATACATATTCTAAGCGAGTATATTATATTTTCCACTTGTTTGCATAAGTTTGCACTAGAAAAAAAAATATATTGAAGATATATTCGCGGAACACGTGTTAATATTTTAAATTGTGCATACAAGGTAAATTTATCTTGTTTTA
Organism: Gila orcuttii; assembly: GCA_026230005.1. Classification (NCBI taxonomy): domain Eukaryota; kingdom Metazoa; phylum Chordata; class Actinopteri; order Cypriniformes; family Leuciscidae; genus Gila; species Gila orcuttii. Next base: position 3,882,692 of record JAPDVR010000008.1, on the reverse strand, counting down.
TGTTAAAATTTGTATATATATATATATATATATATATATATATATATATATATATATATATATATATATAAGATGACTGACAGAAATTACATTTACATATAGACTGATATACCAAATAAGCATGCATAGATGTATATATGTCAAATTTATCTTGTTTTACTATATATATAAATTTTAGGGCGAATTCAGGGTGATAGGGATACTTCTGACCATTGAGATGACTTGGAAAAAGTGTTCTAATCAAAAAAAGTGTCCTAATCTTATATATATTTAATCGATATTCATTTACTCAGTCAATTCAGTTTGATTGGGATTGGGGTTGATTAGGACACTTTTTCCAAGTTATTTCAATGGCCAAAAGTGTCCCAATCACTCTGAATTCTCCCTATACATATAGTAAAACAAGATAAATATGTCATATATTCATCCATGCATGCTTATATAGTATATCTATCTATATGTACAAGAAATTTCTGTCTTAAAAGAGAGAAAGATACCTATGAATGTTTTTTAGCTGATTGTCCTGTGATTTAAAGTGTTGAACTGACAATCACAGTAAACTGCAAAAGTCAAACCTCTATAATTCACCTAAATGAACTGTCATAAAAAGCTTTCAGTTTGAGTAACCCTCAGTATTTCCTCGGTTGTGTTGCAGAGGTGGAGAAGTGAGGAGGACAAACCCGTGATGGGCAGCTGCCCTCCGCTCAACGTGGCACAGAACATGGACACATGTCGTATCCGCAAGGATGACGAGGATCTGAGCAATTATCTGGACCTGGAGTTTATCCTGGCCAACACAACAGGACCTCTCGAGGCAGGAGCCGAATACGTGTCTCACGCGGAGCCATGTGGCCTGTACTCGACGGGAGCGTACGCGTCTCCGGATCCTCCTCCGTACGGGAACAGCCTCATGGCCGAGCTCCTGAGATCCGACGTGGACAACACCTACGACGGCACGATTCAGGGAAGATTCGTCATCAACTCCACTGGGTTCCCCAGACAGGACTTTGTTGATATCAAAGTGGAGCCGCCGATGGACGGTTACGGGCCGGTGATGGGAATGGTGCCGCAAAGCTGCCAAAAAATCAAACAAGAGGGCAACATTTCATGCATGATGTCTTTCGAGCAACCCAGACTGGCCGTTTCTCCGCAGGCGACGGGGAATATGACGCCCCCGTTGAGTCCGGAAGACTCCCATCTGAGGCAATCCGTGTTTCCTCAGGGTTTCCATCACTCGACCTACGCTCAAATGCAACTCCCATACACTGCGCCGCACCAGTTTGGCATGTTCGACGAGCCCATCGGGATGCAACCCAACATGCAACGGGCTCTCCTGACTCCGCCATCCTCCCCGCTGGAGCTACTGGAGTCCAAACCCAAGCGAGGACGACGCACCTGGCCGAGGAAGCGCACCGCGACACACACCTGCACCTTCGCCGGCTGCGGGAAGACGTACACCAAGAGCTCGCATCTGAAGGCACATCACCGAACACACACCGGTAAGAGCGTGTCTAACCTCGTCTTTAACGGTGCAGTCTGTAAGAATGACACTTAGTGGTCGAAATAGGTACTGCAGTCCAAATTCAAAATATGCAATCAAGCACCTGCTACAATGAAAATTGGCAACTGCAGTATCACAGACCAAAACAAAAACAAACATTCCAGCCTGGAAACACACATTTCAAAGTAAAATAACTGGCTGTAGAAGTGTTTTTCAAAGAAACTAGTATGTGAGCTTAGCATGTTTCCACAATATATGCAAACACATTATGATATTTTTATGCTTTAGTAGAGTGAAAAAGTTACATAGAGCACCTTTAACCTCCGTTTGTGTTTTTAAACCACCTAAATGTGACTCTTCCGCTTTGTTTCATCAGGTGAGAAACCGTACCACTGCAACTGGGAGGGATGCGGATGGAAATTCGCCCGTTCCGATGAGCTGACGCGTCATTTCCGAAAACACACGGGCCACCGTCCGTTCCAGTGCCATCTGTGTGAGCGCGCATTCTCCCGCTCAGACCACCTGGCCCTGCATATGAAGAGACACCTGTGAGGACTGGATCCACAAACACACAACTGCCTTATTTAATGACTTTAAGACAATCGCCTGTTGTCCATAAAGATATATATATCATCATACTTTTGTAACAAAGTAGCTGGTACTACGTAGATTACGCAGAGCTCTTTTTTTAAAGGTCTTTTTGGGTAAAACAAAGTATCCTGAAGGGCTGGTCCTATGAATCTGTGTGTATGTTTAACAGTGCCTTTCTGAAGCCACGAAGAGTGCAAAGCCTGACGACTAGCAAACCTCCAGTGGAAAATGCACGATGACAATGTTTTGCTCTTGAAACTGCCTTGCAACAAAGAGAGCTGTGTATTCAAATGTGTTTGGTTTTTTTCATTTTGATACACTCGTGATTGCATGTGTACTGAACGAAGCAAACGTTGGGAACACTTTACAATTAGTTGATGCAGTAACGATGAGCAATCGATTCGTTACAGTAACATTAACTAAGATGAGTAAACGTTTTTAATGTTTAGTTGGTTTATCGTGAAGTGTTACCCAAACGAAGGCACATCGAGTGGCCCTGTTGTACACTAGCACCGTATGCACTAGGGCTTGAAGTCCTGGCTTTTTATAAGATTGTGTACATACATTTTATATTGTAAGTACTGTATTTATTGTAAATATTAAACTAAATTTGAATATATATTTCTCTGGTGTCATTGCCTGTCATGTTCAGACTGACCTATATGATGTCGGTTGCTAGTCTCTTATTATGGGCTTCTTTGAAGCGACTGGAAAACGACGTCCCCAGAAACCGGAGACTCTTATGGCCGATGCACGAGTGCTATTCCTGAACCCCCACTCAAGCTTGTATTATAGTTTAGACCAAGATGCTTTCCAGCTGCGTCAGGTTGAGGCCAGCAGCCTGTGGCTTCTGCCTATAAATACAAACACTACATTTACATAATTACAGAGAGAGGATTTAGATCCGTCTGGACGGAGGGGCGCTCGCTCTCTGCTGAAGATCCCAGACTCCAGAGACACGGAAAACACACGCACATCAAAGAGACTCCACTGCTGCTTTGATGTCAAACGTGGAAGATAGAATACTAAATCTGCATATTCTATACAAATATTTGTTCAGCATAAACTCCTTTCGCTCAGGGATGGAAAGAATGGAAAAAAAACATTTTGAGAATTAAAAAGAAAAATGCATTTATTTATATAAACAGAACTGGTCAAAAGTTTAGACACGCCTACTCATGGTATATTGCTCGTTTTTTTTAGATTTTAGAATAAAGAAAAGTAGAAACGTGTATATAAATATTTTAGATATGGTGCAATTCATTATAAAATATTCAATTATTCAACATCATGTGCAAGTATATACAAGTTTGATGTGAAAAAGTATATATATAATAAAATGTAATCAAATTTAATCAATGTGTTAGTTATTATCTGCATACAAAATATATTAAATATATGTATATATATATATATATATATATATATATATATATATATATATATATATACATACACATATATAAGAGTTGGACTTGTTCTGCATGAGTGAATAATGTGTGAAAACAAAATAACAGGTTCCCTTTTACGCAAATTCAAGAGAAAAAGAAGAAACGTGATCCTGACTATTATTAGCCGACTCAGTGAACTGAAGCAGAAATCTCACTTCACTTTTGTGTGCTGATGATAGTAACTATTACTACCAATCTGACATGAACAGAAAATAAGTTTCTCTTTTTTTACCCTTCAAAGCAAAGCAAATATAACGGACTGTGTGTTTACTGTGATTACTGCACTTAACAGATTTCAAAGTACAAGTCTATACAAAAACTATCTATTAAAGATGAGATATTCTCCCAAACTATTTACAAAAAAAAAAAAAAACATCATGCAGTGACACGGTTTAAACTAAGCAAATAAATACAGTGATTTTGAACTTTAAATTCACTTTTGTGTAAAATGTCTGAATCCATAGAGTTGGTCAGTAATCCCTGACCCCACTATTTAACCACTCAGTACTAAAACCACAACTAAATCCAAAGACTAGACGAGAAAGTCTGGCGAAGCGTCTGAATGAAGCGCACGTGTGGATGGTTAAGTAAGTGAGTGAAGAAAAACACAAATGAGGAAAGAGCTGAAGCTTTATGTTTCTGTCACCTGAGCCCTTCTCATTTGTCCATCTTAAAATCAGCCCTTTCAGCGGCCTTCAGTAAATAAAAACTCGCGCAGGAATTTCCTGTTATTCCAAATGGGGGTAATTAACATACCGAAGCTAAAATTCATGCAGCTGTTAAATTATTTTCACACTTAGATCTCAATCTTTCCAAGGCCTCCATTTGAGTCCGGCTCGAGCTCGGACTTCATTCTTCCAGCTTGTGTTACTCGACGGATCCAGGAAAAACAGCAATTTGAAGCTGAAGCCGTTCACAGAGCATTTGCAAAAGACAAAGGTGTGATAGACGCACACGAGCGAAATGAAAAACTCATCCATCACTAGAGCTTCACAGCAGGACAAATGCATTAGTAATAGTGAAGCTCACTAACATGAACATGAGCAGATATGAAGTGCAGCAGGTGCACAGATCTGATCTGAAAGACTCAATCTGTCTGAATGTGCATAAACCTCTAAGATTAGTCTTACAAGCTATAGACATCAAATTTGTTTCTTTTAGACTGTTTTTTAAATCAGTTACATAAAAACGTAGATTGGCCTAATGTAATAACGAAAATTAAGACTAACTGCTAGTGGGTCAGACTCACCCTAGAATTTAAGACACTGTCTTAACATAATGGCTATGTTTATGCAACCGGCCCCTGGATCTGAAGACAAACGGCCTGATGCAATGAAGTCAATTTTAAAAGCAGATGTTTTATGTTGAACACTGCAGCTTCTTTATTTCATATTTGTCTTTTAGTTTAAGTTGCATTGGCTCTTAATGTCTCCTGAATGCAATCCAGATAATGTGGATCTAGCAATGTCAAGGTCATGGGTTCTATACCCAGGTAATGAATGAAATTATAAACTGTAAGCCCTAAATACAATATCTGACAAATGCATAAATACCTAAAAATTTCAATACCACTTACATTTTATTGGTGGAGGAATATCATAAACAAGGTCATATTGCACACACACAAAAAAATATAATTATATGAATATCTGAAATATAATTACTTCGCAATGTACAGAATATATAGTTCTTAATAGTCTCCAAACAATGTTTATTTTTCTTAAAATATGATTATATAATTATATGTGTGTGTGATGTTAACTTATAAATAAATTGGTTTATTTTTTGTATTTATATCTATGATTCTGGGAAGAAATGTCTTTTTTAAGAAAAAGAAAAAAAAATGTCTAGTGGATCCAGATAAATATGTTTAAAATTTATTAAACATGTTTAATATGTATAAAACACTGAAAAGCAGCACATTATAAAATTGTTTTCAGCCCTTTTCTACAATAGAAACAAAACACATAAAAACATTGAATGTCCGTAGAATCTTCAACGTGATGAAAGAGAAAATCAAAACCATATAAACACCAAAAATTACTTCTCTAGCATTCAAACAATCCATAACCTGCTGATTTTAGTGTCGAGTATCACGGATGCAATAAATATATGAATACATAAGAATGAGCTCAATATACAGTATAAGGCTTCACTTCATGCAAAATATGCTTCTCAAACTATTTCAAGAAAAGGGTTCAATCTGAATCAACAAAGGCAGCGATTTGGTGTCATCTGGTGGATCTGATAAAGATTTAAAGGGTTAAACACAAATAAAGCTCAACATCATTAAAGAAAAACCATCTCACTCTCATATAAATATAGCAAAACCCAAATAAAAAGCAGCACGGCAGATTCCTTCCTTCAAAAGTACAGAACATGCTTCATTTGATCTTAATGACACTTGCATAATATTAAACAGTATATGAACGTGCAACCGAGCTGAAAAATTAGATCCAGAGGGATTTGTTGGGAATGCATTAATTACGCAGGTTTATATGTAAAACACACATCATATATGATCATATAGTGCACAGACGGTGGCTAAATGTCATGGATTTAGTAATTCACCCAAGCAAACATCTGATCACGACAGTTTCTCTGATGGATGAAGCTGATCGGAATCAAAAGGTCTGAGATATAAAGCACTTGGGATCAAATCTGCTTTGCAAAACCAACATGGCTGATATGTATAACGTCCCTAATGATGCATAAATAAATGCCTGTGCACAAGATATGATCTCCTGCTAGTCCTACAGTATTTGGTAAAGCTGTATATAATCTTTATAAAGCAGAAGCACTTCATTGGTCCAGGGTTCTTCAGTGGTCTGAAAGCTTCATGTTCTGGGCACTTCAGCTCGACTGAGGGCGAGGGCCAGTTCCAGGTCTTGTTGTTCCTGTAGTTGCAGTCTCCTCAGTCGCTCCGCCTCCTCTCTCTGGCTCTCGCGTTTGGCCCACTCCAGCTGCTGGCTCTCATTTCCGAACTGAACCGGGAAACAAACGTCATTACAGAAGATACAAATCATCAAGCTGGGCGAGAGATCTCAAATATACATATAGATTGACATTTTTCAGCACTTACGATCTCCATTTTGAGTGTTTTACAAGCGTGATTTTTTTAAAACAAATGAATCAGGTAAAATAATCAAGATGTGTTCACAAACTTAATAATAATGCTGTGAGATTTTAAAAAAAATATTGATTTTGCAGCATTTTTCTGATAAAAATTGCGATAGCGATTTAAATGGTGATTTAAAAAAATTCCAGCGTTGCTGTGCTTGTTTGTATGGCTGCACAATTGGGGTAAAATGGTGTTTATATATCATTATATATATATATATATATATATATATATATATATATATATATATATATATATATATATATATATATATATAAAATTGTATTTTACATGAATTCTGCAATATTACAATACTAATATGGTCACACTTTCGATTAGGCTCCAATTCTCGCTATTAACTATAACTTTTGCCTTAAACTCCTAATCACTGCTTATAGAGTAGTTGTTAAGTTTAGGTATTGGGTTGGATTGAGAGATGTAGAATATAGTCATGCAGAATAAGGCTTTAATATGTGCTTTATAAGTACTAATTAACAGCCAATATTTGCAAAATTATGCATGCTAATAAGCAACCAGTTAAGAATTGGAATAGATGAGAATTGGACCCTAAACTAAAGTGTTACCATTAATATTTAAAATGTTATTACACAGAGGAACAACATCGTTGGAATCACTTTCAGAATGATTTTTCCAGGCTGAAAAACAATAAAAAAAAAACATTAACAGCCAATCAGAATCCATCATGCGTTTAAAAGCTTGTGCGACAGACGACAAAACTGCAGCGTGCTTATAATAAACAGAACGATATTTTGCGTTGGTGTGAACACTATTGTAGTTATCGTTCCTGTGTGAACGGGCCTTTACTCAGAAACTCGTAGCACATATTTAATTAAATTGAAGCCTTTGCAATTTGCCAATATCACTAAGCCATAATCGTGATGACACTTTCATTTTAGATTAATTGTGCAGCCCAACTTAACAGCAAAATAAAAGTGCATTGAAATTATTATAATATTCATGATGTTGCTTGATTTTATACTGCCAGTAAAAGCATTATGAATATATTGTGACTATTCAATATATCACCCAGTCCTCATATCATATCACATGACAGGGTGAATTAAAAATCACTAATTTCAAATGAGCACAAGTAATTTGCGCACAATTATGCATTATCCAATCCGTGATTTTTTTCTTTTTAATTGGTCAAAAAGCAAAATTATCGTGAGGATAATTTACATCATCTGTTGTGCAACCATTGATTGAAAGCGAAGAAAGAAACCAAAGCTGTGAAGTCTTTGGTTACCATCAAATGTAAGTTACCAGTGACCCAACACAGTGAATGAAGTCAAATCCTCATGAACTAATTTTGTTTATGAGATCCATTTCTAAATAACACAGAATACATATATTAGAGGAAATATACAGAGGGCATAGAAGTATTTGTTCACTTGAATCAGACTTAAACTATTTGAATGTGCTTGCATTAGAAAGTCAGTCAAAAGTCACCTTTATAACTAAAAGTTGTCAAAATCATTTGATGCAAAACAAAGTCTATTAGCATTTATTTTAGTGTAAAAAAGCACAAACAATATGTGTTCTAATGCAATGGCATTTAGACATTTTAAGTGCAATACCAGTGTCTAAATACATAATACCTTATGTGAACTGAACCATTTCTTCTGTCTTGTCTAGTCTTTTCTCACTGCGGTTGGTCTACTGGTCTTACATTTGCTGCTGATTTTTTTTAAGGTTTCAATATGTGGTCTGACATATGTTCTCAGGGTGATTTGTGAAGGGATTTGTGTGCAGGCAGGGTGGAGTAGGTGTTTCATGGTTGACACAAACACATGCAGAGCGCTCAGATGTGGTCAGCAGACCTGCGTTTCACCTTACCTTCATGGTTTCAGTGCCTGGGAGAAAGACAAATTACAGCACAGCTCTAAACAAGCATGGCAAACACAACACAGAGCCTCATGCAACATGCAAAACTGCATCTGCACTGCATGCCATGACTCAGCACACACACACACACAAACACACACACACACCATCGCAAGACAGCTAGCAGAGCAAAGATGTGGTTTCGGGTCAGTTGAGCCACTTGTGGCATGACCTGGATTTGTGCACCTATTATGCTTTTTCGAATATTATCTTTCATGCAGTGTGTAATAAAGCTGTTTGTGAATGTAAAAGGTCTGTAAAAGTTTTAAAGATCAGAGTGCATAACAAATAAAGCTATTGTCTCCTAAAAGAAAGAATTGATTTTGAACTGCTGAAAGGAGTCTCCTGTTACATACCTAATTAATGTAACAAATTTGCATCTTCATTGGCTGCCTGTGAACGATGTCTTCTTTGCCCCGCCCTCAAACACTGTAGATGTAACTGAGACTGGAAGAGTTTGGTTCATGTTGTTGACTCGCGGTGGAATTGATACAGTAAAAGCGACGCCATCATTACTGTTCGTATCAATGTGTATCAAGAGCTGAGGAAGAGCTGAAATTCAGATATTCTAATAGGCGTTTGGTTTCTGACACACGCTGTAAGTGGTAGACCAATCACAACAGACTGGGCCATCTGACTAATCAGAGCAGAGTAGACCAATCACAACAGACTGGACCATCTGACTAATCAGAGCAGGGTAGACCAATCACAACAGACTGGACCATCTGACCAATCAGAGCAGAGTAGACCAATCACAACAGACTGGACCATTTGACTAATCAGAGCAGAGTAAACCAATCACAACAGACTGGGCCATCTGACCAATCAGAGCAGAGTAGACCAATCACAACAGACTGGACCATCTGACTAATCAGAGCAGAGTAGACCAATCACAACAGACTGGACCATCTGACTAATCAGAGCAGGGTAGACCAATCACAACAGACTGGACCATCTGACCAATCAGAGCAGAGTAGACCAATCACAACAGACTGGACCATTTGACTAATCAGAGCAGAGTAAACCAATCACAACAGACTGGGCCATCTGACCAATCAGAGCAGAGTAGACCAATCACAACAGACTGGACCATCTGACTAATCAGAGCAGAGTAGACCAATCACAACAGACTGGGCCATCTGACCAATCAGAGCAAAGTAGACCATTAACAGCAGACTGGGCCATCTGACCAATCAGAGCAGAGTAAACTCACCGAAAAAAGGAGTTTAGAGACTGAATCTTCGAACGAACAATTTTTTAAATCTTTTAGAAATGAGGTGATGAGCAATGTATATTATGAGATAATTCAATATTTTTGACCTTTTATGCATGTAATGTAGGAGACTCCAAAACAAAGTTATGAACATTTAATCCTGATATTGTCTATGAGGTTGTATGAAATAAATGTAGCAGTGATACTTGTGCAATTATTTCAATTGTGGAGCATCGTCTCAAACAAATATACTTAACTCCATTGAAATTGCTTTTAAATCGTCATTTAAAAAGCATATAAAAAAATTTGCAAAATGAACGTAAAGTAACTGTGACTGTGTGGTGAAACCAGCTGCCACTGCATGTCAAAAAAACAGGAAGTGTTTTGGTAAACGCTTCTCACTTTTCTAGACCTCAGTGTCATTCTGAGGTCATATTATGATGCTTTTGTAAGGTCACTTATACACAGTGTACTTCAGGAATATGAAAGGGCATTTAAAACCATCAAAAACATTATTTTTATCCGAGATTTTGGTGTCAAATATGCTAAAGTACTTTTTATATATAGTTTTCTGAATCATTGAGTTGAAGAAAATAAGTTGTTGCAGAAACCAGTGAAAAGCTAAAAAAAAAACTTTTTTTCCTAGTTTAAAAAATCTACACATCATTAAAACAAAAAAAATATATATTTTTAAAGAAAAATGTAATATAACTTATAACAGATAGTCCTGTTTTTAGAGAACATATCTGGAATTAAATTTATTTTTATGCCATATTAGCAAATTTTAAAAAAATTTGAGGTAAATCAAATAAACATTATCTTTAGCCTTGTAATGGATGAATATGATGTGGAGTATGATGTATGACTTGTGTATGATGTATGATTATGAAGGATGTTTGTTAAAACATTGACTACAAATATAAATTGTATGGAAATTATAAAAATGTTATCTCCTGAAACCAGGAATTACATCATTGGTCTCATCATTTTAAATGGAAATATGCAAGCAAAATTGTTTTCTTCCACTATTTTGTCACAAAAAAACAAACATTACATTTTGGTGAACTAACGTTAAAAAGTCTGAGGGTCATAATAAATATTAGTTGATATTAATATAAAATATTGAGTTGAGGAATGACCCGTGTGTGTTCATGAGTCCAGTACACTTGAAATCAAAGGTCTGGATTAAAAACAAACACAAACTGAACAAAAACCTTCAACACCAGGTTTGTTCCACTACAGAACTTCCTCTTGTTGTTCCTGTTCAGCTGCAAAAACCTAGAGTAACCTAAAATAGAGATCAGTATTTTGTTTAAATGTCATATTTTCATTTCAAACCTATTTAAAAAGTTGGGGTTTAAAAGACAATTAATATGTAAAAGTGTATTGACCACATCTGATGAGAAAAAAACTAAACTTGCGATGGAGGTCATTTAGAGCATCATGATTCTGGATAAATTAAAAATCACAATTTTTTTTCTTTTTAAATAGAGATAAGGATTCTCCCACGATTATGAATAGACAAAACAACTTTTAATTTACTGGAGATTCTGGCTAAATGTTAATTGCTGAAGTCCATTTAAAACATATTAATTCATTTGAATGAATGATTCAATGACTCACTCATAAAGACTTGTTTCCTTACTGGATGAATCAGTGTTTTTGAACAAATGATTCAATAATATAAATATAATATATAAATATTTTTAACAGTCACTTGTCGTAACGGTGTAATTGATCAAATTTTTATTTGAAGAGTTACGTTACTTTCAAAAGGTGATTTACTCTATTTTGATCACTACTGTAGACATCAGTGTTTATTACCCGAACTATAAACATTTATCTCAGTACTTCTGTGAATTACTGTAACAGAAATAACTATACTGTGTGGTTGAAAAGAATTTCATACCTATTCATGACAACGGCTCTGTCTGGATCAGAATGCAGATCTGAAGGTTTCGCTGTGATCGTACTTGTCAAAAGTTTTTTTATAATTGACAAACTCCGCAACATAGACGCTATTATCGAGTCAAATCAAAACTGAACTAAATTGGACTGAATAATGACACTATAGTCTTCAGTAGAGCTGCTTCATAATTGATGAATTTAGCAACATTAACAGTTTTTTTCCTGTTTATTACTGTGAAATGCGTTCTAAACGATGTGTACACAGTTTAAAGCGCTATATAAATTAAATGCACCGTACAAGTGCGAATTATGTGCAATATATCCAAAGTATTCTGTAGACATTAAAGTTGTATGGACTATTTTTTTGGCACGAACGAATTCATTTTGTGTTCCACAGAATAAAGAAAGTCATACAACATGTGGGTGAATGAATGATAACAGAATGATCAAAATTATGTCAAAGTCAAATATATTTATATAGCGCTTTTCACAATACAGATTGTATCAAAGCTGCTTCACAGTATCAATCAAAACAACTTAACAATGTTTGTTTACTACTGGAAAAAAGACATCCAAGTTTGGTAGAGCTGATCAATGGTATGATTGGTTAATTAATTTAAATATCCCCAACTGAGCAAGCCAAAGGCAACAGTGGCAAGGAACCGAAAAACTCCATCCAGTGACCTAATGGTGTCCTAACACCCCATCAGATGACCCAATGGAGAAAAAAAAACCCTGGGAGAACCCAGGCTCAGTCGGGGGCCAGTTCTCCTCTGGCGTTTATGAACTAGAGGCCGAATTTACAGTAACTGTAAGATAAAAAATGTATATGAATGCCTGGCTAAATAGATGCGTCTTCAGTCTAGTTTTAAACTGGGAGAGCGAGTCTGAGCTACGAACAATATCAGGAAGGCTATTCCAGAGCTTCGGAGCTAAATGTGAAAATGCTCTGCCTCCTTTGGTGGATCTGGATATCCTAGGAATGACCAGAAGCCTCGAATTTAGTGATCTTAAAGAGCGCGATGGATTGTAAGGCGATAGAAGATCCGTTAAATAGACTGGAGCTAAACCATTTTGAGCTTTATAAGTCAAAAGCAATACCTTGTATTTAATACAGAACTTTATAGGTAACCAATGAAGTGATGATAAAATCGGTGTTATATGATCATATTTTCTTGATCTAGTAAGAACTCTAGCGGCTGCATTTTGGACTAACTGTAGCTTGTTTATTGAAGATGCAGGACAACCAGCTAATAAAGCATTACAGTAATCTAGTCTCGAGGTCATGAATGCATGAACTAACCTTTCTGCATCAGAGACTGATAGCATATTACGTAGCTTAGCAATGTTTCTAAGGTGGAAAAAGGCAGTTTTTGTAACATATGAAATATGCTTTTCAAAAGACAGGTTGCAGTCTAATGTAACACCCAGGTATTTTACTGTAGCGGATAAAGTAACAGGGCATCCTACTATGTTAAAGTCGTGCTGTGAAAGGTTTTGTGGACGGTTTTTAGAACCAATAAGTATTACCTTAGGTAATCTAAGAGTATTGTGTGATCTATAGTATCGAACGCAGCACTAAGATCAAGTAAAACTAGTACTGAGATACAGCCTTGGTCCGAAGCTAAAAGTAAATCATTTGTGATTCTAACAGACTGAAACTTTTCATAGATGTCGTTTTCTTGCAAGAATTTATTTAAAAATATTTATATTTTTATTTTTTATTCTTATAATTTGTAGTATTATGTTTCTTGTTGTATTTGTATATGTATATGTCCACTGGAAGCCTCAGTACCAAAACAAATTCCTTGTGTGTGCAAGCACACTTGGCAATAAAGCTCTTTCTGATTATGATTATGATTCTGAAGAAAGAGCCGAGTTGAGCGGACACAACTTTTTCTAATATTTTTGACATAAATGGAAGATTCGAAATGGGTCTGTAATTTGCTAGGTTATTTGGATCTAATTGTGGTTTCTTAATAAGAGGTTTTATAACTGCCAGCTTGAATGTTCTTGGAACATGACCTAAAGATAAAGATGAGTTAATAATATTGAGAAGAGGCTCTTCCACTATAGGTAACACTTCTTTCAGTAGTTCAGTTGGTATAGGATCTAATAAACATGTTGTTGTTTTAGATGAAGTGATAAGTTTATTTAACTCTTTTTGTTCTATGGTTGTAAAGCATTGTAATTGTTCTTGCGGGGTGATAATTGCGGCCGAATTATAAGGCGCGAGCAAAGATCGAACGTTTACGATTTTGATTCTGATGCTTTCAATTTTCTCGGTGAAGAAGTTCATAAAATCATTACTACTAAACTGTAACGAGGTATTTTGTTCAGATGATGTCTGTTTACTTGTTAGTCTAGCCACGGTATTAAATAAAAACCTTGGATTATTTCGGTTGTTTTCTATTAATTTGCTGAGGTGCTCAGCCCTGGCCGTTTTAAGTGCCTTTTTATAAAGTGACATACTGTCTTTCCACGTGATTCTAAAGACCTCTAAATTAGTTTTTTTCCATTTACGCTCTAAATTACAGGTTTCTCTCTTTAAAACATACGTAGTATTATTGTACCATGGTGCTATACTTTTTTCTCTGACCTTTTTTAATCTCATGGGTGCAACAATATCCAATGTTCTAGAGAGAATGGTGCTCATAGTGCTAGTTAGTTCGTCTAATTCATCTGTTTGTTTGGGTTCAGACAGCAGCTGAGACAGATCAGATAAGCTATTTGAGAAATGATCTATGGTGGATGGACGAATTGTTCTACCTGGTCGATAACGTGGCGCAGCATGACATATTACAGCAGTGCGTAATATGCAAGTTACCAAGTAGTGGTCAGTGACATCATCACTTTGTGGAATGATATCTATATCGGTTGGATCGGTTCCATATGATATAATTAAATCGAGTGTATGATTAAGACGATGAGTTGGTCCGGTGACGTTTTGCTTGACCCCGAAGGAGTTTAATAAATCTGTAAACGCAGCCCCTAACGCATCATTTAAATTATCTACGTGTATGTCTCCAACAATTAATGCTTTATCGACGTTGACCAAAATATCTGATAGAAAGTCAGCAAACTCTTTTAAGAAATTGGCGTAAGGCCCTGGAGGTCTATATACGGTAGCCAATGCTAGAGATAATAGGGATTTTTTTCTTACATCTAAGAGCGTAACATTTAGCACTTCAAACGAATTAAACCTATGACGAGTTTTCTGAGTAACATTAAGGATATCTCTGTAGATTGTTGCAACACCGCCGCCACGACCGATCAGACGGGGCTCAAGCTTATAACAGTATCCTGGCGGAGTAGACTCATTTAGACCGAAATAATCATTTGGTTTAAGCCAGGTTTCAGTAAGGCACAGAACATTGAAATTATTATCTGTGACCATTTCATTTACAATAACCGCCTTAGGTGTGAGCGATCTAATGTTTAGAAGACCTAGCTTTAGAAATTGTTTTTGTTCACTAATAGCGAATTTTTTAGCAAATTTTTTGTTTTAATAACAATTACATTTTTTCTAGATCCCGCAGTAGATTTATTATTTGATCTTAGTAAACGAGGAATAGACACAGTTTCTATGCAATGTTCTACACTAGTATTAATATCAATTAAATTGGTGCAGTAGAGACTGTGATTTGGATTTTTGGTTACTAGTCAAATGGTATTTAACATCTTGGAGATGTTATCCGACAGAAGATCTGCCCCGATTCTACTTGGGTGTAAGCCATCAGCGCGGAAGAGCCTTGGTCGCTCCCAAAACAGATTCCAATTATTTACAAAAATCAGTTTCTGCTCATTGCACCATGACAATTTATACGTATATTTCGAGGCATGATTTTGGCATTAGCTTGGAGCAGACGGGCAAAACGGCAGCGGAGGAAAGTTGCAAAGCAGCAGTTATCGGCATGAAGCGGATGCAAGTACAACTACAAGCTGAACAGAAATGGGCTGCTAAAACAATGACAACACACAGAGAAACTAGCTAGATGGAGACGATTTAGACGGCATGATGCTGGACTTACAGCTCTAAAGTCTGATAACCCTGTGGATGGGTTAACAGCAGACCGTAAGGAAGAGGACGAGGGCACGGGTCCTCTGTCCATATGTGTCTTTCGAACAGCTGGAGCACCAAACCCTTGACTATGAACCCCTGAACCGCTATTCGTGACGGACGAATTCTTCCCTGAAATAGTGTCAAAGAAAACAAAGGTGACTCCCAAAACACCAACAGAACAGATGAGGTACAGGATAGATCATTAAAAATGTCAAAAAATATTATTGAAAGTCCTGTAGAATTAGAGCTGCACGATTCTGGTTAAATTGAGAATCACAATTTTTTTTTTGTTTCAAACAGAAATCACGATTCTGAACAAACAAATAAACAAAATAATGTAATTTACTAGAAGTTCGGACTAAAATGTTAATAGCTGCAGTCTATTTAAAACATTAATTATTAGAGTGAATCATTCAATGACTCACTTACAAACACTTTTCTTGTTTGATTACCGGATGAATCAGCATTTTTGAACGAATCTTTTGAATGAATGATTCAATGACCAATACATTTTTAACAGTCACTTGTCGCCACCTACTGGTGTAACGATGTAATCAATACAATCTTTATTTAATTAAGCACAAAGTTACTTTCAAAAGGTGATTTGCTCTATTTTGATGGCTTCCGTAGATCGCTTCAGTGTTTATATCCGAACTCTAAATTTTTATCTCTGTGATCATATAAAAATTTGTAACACAGAAATAATGAAACTGAGTGGTTACAAAGACTGTTTCTGAAGCGGTTTCATAAATGATAACGGCTCTCTCTGATACAACGGCAGCGCAAAAGCAGATTTGAATGTTGCTGTGATTTTGTCAAAGGTTTAATAGACACAGGAGAATCGTTTTCATTTAGACATGAGATCACAAAGGTGTTTGAATCGAGATTGCGATCTTTTAACGATTAATCGTGCAGCTCTATGTAGAATTTAGTCAAAAGCACTGAACTTTATTCTTCTGATTACTTATTCAAGCAAGAGCACACCCCACATGATTTGATTAAGCATTTATCAACATTTAATGTAATATAAGCTCTAATGATTGGCAATTTATATGCAGTTGCTTTAATAAATTCCAGTCGCTTTCGTCCCGATTGTGCAATGATTCTGGATTAATAAGACCTACACAAACTGATTAAAAGGCTTTATATGCAGGATACCCTTGATATGTGAGAGAAAGTGACAGCAATCAAGAAACAGAAGAAAGCAAAATGTAAAAGTCAGTTTGAAAACAATCAGGTGTGTGATTCACTTTCACATGAATTCAGCAGCTCCATTAGGCTCAAATAAATATATATTAAAGTCCCACTGTGGTGAAAATCAATGTGGTGTTTTTAATGTGCTTTAAGATAAACCATGTGTAAATTCATTTCTGACGTCACAAACTACCTTGTAACCAATCTTTTCTTTTCAAGGAAAAAACTTTTTTTAAATATGCCATTTTGGTGATCAAATATGAGTTATAAGGAATAAAATAATTGACTACAGGGGGACTTTAAATGTTTGTCTACATTCTAACATATGCACAAATCCAAATAAAAAGTAAAATAAAAGTACATTATACATTACATTAATTATTTTTGGTATAGCATGAAATAAGTACATTTATAATCAACATTTTTCAGTGAGCTCATTGCAAGTCCAAAGTATACTTCAGTTTTTTTGTGTACACGAGGGTCAATGTGATGCAAATTTTGTCACCAAAATAGCAAACGCGTCGCCCGATTTATTTTGGTCGGTAATAACTTCTGGAGAATAATAGCCCAGACACTGGACAAAGATGAAACTTTCTAAAGTGCATGTGTCGACCGCCTGCATTCGCACACGCTATCAAATCGAGTATACTTTGAAATACGTTAGCGTACGCGTAAAAAACCCCGCAAAGTATCCTGTGGGCTTTAGAAGTCGCTATAAAACTCCTGCCTATCTTTCGGAGCAGACGTTTAATTATCTTTGAATCCACAGAGGCCCATGAGTCCTGCAGTGACTTTTACATCCTGAGTCTAATCGAATATATGTCAAAGGTCCAAATTCACTAGCGGTGCACCACTGCAAAGGTTTCATTTCTTGAAACTATGAGCAATACTATAACAAACCATTATAAATAGCAAACAACAAACCACAACCCACTACAATAACCAACAAGATTTATGTGAGTTGCAGGCGGTGCAAAGTGGCTGAAATCTGATTGAAGAGGAATCTCACGAAACCTGTCAAGAGCAAGAAGCAAAAGAAAAAAACAATATATATATGCAATTAAAGTAATAACTGCAATTGTGCATATATAATGTTTGTGAGTAAACATCATACACTGATTGTTTAATTAAAAAAACATTGTATTACTTTAATAAGAATCCAATGATAATCAAAATTAAGATAATATATATATATATATATATATATATATATATATATATATATGGCCATTATTTTAATTTTACATTGTCACATTATGGCAATTAAATGCATTTTGTATTGTTTTATATTATTATTTATATTGTTAAATAAAACATTTTATTTCTTAAATAAGAATCTAAAGAATCCAAATTAAGAAATATATATATATAGAATTATTATTATATTCTTTTAATTTTACATTGTGACATTATGGCCATTAAACAAATTTTATATTGTACTATATACATTTAAAAATGTAAAGTACTTGGATGTTTTATGTCAATTTAAACTTTTTAAGAATCATGGTATTACAGTATTTTTAAGGGTGGAAATTATATATTACAGCAATGATGATTATTGCGAATAATGACCAGAAACAAAATGTAAAGTTATATGTCAATAATAAAACAATGAGAGTTTAGGAGGACATTTATTTAATAGCTTAAATGTCACATCCCAAAACAATCTTCATGGCCCCTAATATTATTTGACTTTGAAATATGAGTCAGGCAAGATTTACCTGAAAAAAAAAACAAAATTAAAGAAAATTTTAAATGGTTTACAAAGGAATGATTGTACCATTTACATAAAAAAGCTCTAAATCTGTACTATTAATATTCTATAATTCAAAGTGAAAATGCAACAAAGTCTAAACTGACAAGCTACAAAGTGTCATATAGAGTAGAAATGTTCTGTATTTGCAGTTCCAGAGGGGTGTGAGAACCTGGCATGAACATATTTAGCCAATCGTGGGAACATTGGTGCTCAGTTTAAGGGTGTGAACCACGAACTTTAGAGGAACTCACTTCTCTACATCTCTCAAACCACTACACAGGCATCTTGTGCCATGGAGAGGAAGAGCTTCTTTCTTTCTTAACTCAGAGATAGTAGTGAAACTACCAACGCCCCACCAATGCCCTTTCTGTGCCTGTTATAGTAATAAACACACCACAAACAAGACTAAAACAACCCCCTGCATCAAACAAAAGACAGAATTAGTAGTGTAAACAGTAAAAAAAAGCAGTAAAGGTTATGCATCGGAATATTCCTTACTTAAAAGTGATGAATACGAAGTGTAAACGTGTATGTTGGTGTTAGAGGTGACTTCAGTGTTTATGAGACTGTTGCTCCATGTTCAAAACAAACAAAAACATTATTACTGTATATGTAAACACTATAATAGTACTGAATGTATGCAGATAAAGTTTTTATACAGTTTATTATAAAGAGCTATCAAATTAAGTGAATACTAGCAGGAAACAAACGGATGATTTGCTGATTCTACATGTAAATGCAGGTCAACAAGGCTGAGTTTAAAAGGACCACACACACACACACACACACACACACACACACACACACACGCGTATGTGTGAAAACAGACTTTCTCACGAACGCGCACACAAACACTCTCTTCTGGGAAACACTCAATCATATGTTCTATTATCAGTTTAAATGTTGTCATTGTTTACTCACCAATATGTCATTCTAATCCTGTGTATTACTGCAATACTGTTCAAAAGTTTGTGGTCGGTAAGATTTTTAAAAATGTTTTTGAAAGTCACTTATGCTCACCAAGGCTGCATTTATTTGATTAAAAACACAGTAAAACACGCGCACAAACACTCACTCATACACACACTCACTCACTCACCCACACTCACTCATACACACACACTTCTTCTTCGGTTGTCCATCAAAATCAGATGATGACCTCCACGCCTTTAACAGTGAGATCTTTGATGGCTGAACTGTCCTATGCTGGACACACAAGCTCTATTGCAGGTGGGGCATATGTATGTGATGATGGTGGTGGTATCTATATAACAGTGACAGCTATGGCTGTATTCCTCCTGGTTCGCTTCTGCTGTCTTCTGTTTGCCCTCTCCATCTCTAGCGTACAAGCCCCATGGATGGGAGGAAGTTTTGATTAAGGCCCCGTCCACACTACTACGTTTTAGTTTAGAAACGGAGACCTTTTGCTACGTTTGCACCTCCCGTCGATACTAAAAACGGCAAAAACGAAGACCTAAAACGGAGAAGTTTAGAAAAGCGTTTTGAATCTCCGGAGGGCGTTTTAGTGAAGACGGGTCAAAACGGAGGACTTTAGAAACGATGACGCAGAGGATCACGCTCGGCTCTCTGATTGGGTGTCATACAACGGAAGAAAACATACAACAACAGCCTGGACTACCAGTTACGTTTATAGTGCAAGTAAATTCTGCATTTTACAATGTTATAACTGCCTACATGCGCCGGAGGCAAGCTATTATTCCAGCGATCTGTGACAATTCCCGTGTGCAGCGGCGATATCGACCGTACATGGAGCGTCGGGTTTGGGTTAAGCTGGGAAGAACCAGCGCATGGTGGGATAATTTTATCAATGAAGTTGTAGTTCCTGAGGAATGCTGCGAAACTTTCGAATGTCCAGATCGGCACTTATCGACGTGATCCGCGTTTTCAGTCGTTTTAATGTGGACGGAGATCAATTCTAATACGCAGCTAAAACGCTGGTGTGGACGGAGATCGTATTCGATTTAATTCTCCGTTTCTAAACTAAAACGCAGTAGTGTGGATGGGGCCTAAGAGTCTTGATTAAGCAGGGTGTCAAAATGGTCAGCCCACCTCAATAGGATACTATTCTGGTCCTTCAGAAGTGTTTGACAATCAACTGTTTTCAGGGAAGTGAAGCAGCGATTTGTTGGACCGTAGATGGTTTTGACAGCATTATAAAAATTATGCGTGCCATTTTTATCGGCAAATGATTGGATGTGCCTTTTCAGTCCACCACTCATTCTGTATGGCCCGTATTTCCTTTTGCACTTTCCTCCGAGCTGCCTACCAATGCTGTCTAGTCTTAAAGGATTAGTTCACTTTTTAAAAAACTTTTGCTGATAATTTACTCACCCCCATGTCATCCAAGATGTCCATGTCTTTCTTTCTTCAGTCGAAAAGAAATTAAGGTTTTTGATGAAAACATTCTAGGATTTTTCTCTATATAATGGACTTTATGGGGTACAAAACGGTCCAAGGTCCAAATGACAGTTTCAGTGCAGCTTCAAATGGCTTTAAACGACACCAGACGATGTGTCGTCCTATCAACGAACGAAATGACTCGAAAAAAGATTTGTAAATTTTGAAGAGTCTTTTTTCGAGTCATTTCGTTCATTCAACGAACGAAATGACTCGAAAAAAGATTTGTTCATTTTGATGAACGAGTTCGAACAGGAGAGTCACGAACGTGCATCACAGAACAGAGCAAGGCGAGCATTTGTGCTTATAAAACTTAAACTTTTTTATTTATTTTTGAAATGACCGATCGTTTCGCAAGATAAGACCCTTATGCATCGTCTGGTGTCGTTTAAAGGCATTTGAAGCTGCACTGAAACTGTCATTTGGACCTTGGACCGTTTGGTACCCAATGAAGTCCATTATATGGAGAAAAATCCTAGAATGTTTTCATCAAAACCTCAATTTCTTTTCGACTGAAGAAAGAAAGACATGGACATCTTGGATGACATGGGGGTGAGTAAATTATCAGCAAAAGTTTTTTAAAAAGTGAACTAATCCTTTAATGGATGAAGTTGCATGGTTGTCTAATGGTTGGATGGTTGTCTAAAGTTGCTCAGTGTGCTTTTCGCAGGTTGTGGATGGTGTCTGAGATAACGTCAAACCAGTCTTGGTGCTTCTTGCTCTTATAGCCGATGGATTTGGCTGCTGCATCGTAGAGCACAGAGCTAATATATACTTCCACTGTTGTTTTCTGAGCTCAGACAAGTTTCCAACTCCCTAAGTTTCACTTTTTGCTTCCATGTTTCCCAAGCGGTTACAGTTTAGCCTCTTTTTGTTGGGCTTTTGCAGCCGCAAAGGGGAGCGCACTTTCACATTGAGCTTGGCCACAATCATACAATGGTCGGTCCAGCAATCTGCACCTCTCATGGCACGAGTGATGAGAACATCCTTGATGTCACTACACCTCACAATGATGAAATCAATCCTGTGCCAATGTTTAGAGCGAGGGGTGCATCCACGAGGTCTTATATTTTGCCTTCTGCTGGAAGATGGTGTTGTTTATGGTAAGGAAAGTTCAGAGCAAAGAGTAAGTAACCTAATACCATTTGCATTCATATTTAACCATATGTAAGGTCCAGGTATTGTCACTGTGGTCAGAGGTGGAGACCTGCGCAAGGAAGGTTTTAAAGTGCCAGAGGGGGTGCGCCATCCCCAGTAGCACTATCTTCACCATGATGATGTAAATCCTGATGGCAAGGGTGGTCCTAGGACAACCGTTCCCCCATCTTGGCTGCCGGGTTCTTTGTCTGTTAAGGCCCGCCTATTGCGCACCTCCAGCGCATTGCTTTTCTGTCAGGGTGTGCTTCCTTAGCCTTGTCTCAACAGACTAATCACAAGGCAGTGGGGCTATTTGCCCATAGCTGGGACAGTGGTTGACAGGCGTCGGGGCGTCCACGCACCGCTAGAGCCTGCGCACCGGGCTCCGAGATCTAGCCAGGGACCGCATGATACCCAGTTTGTGCGTGTGGCCCCGAGGAGGCACTACAGGAGTCTTGGTGGTGGAGAGGCTCTGTACTGGCAGGAGGAGGCTTACGCACTTAGCTCCTCTTTTCATCCTCTATCAAGAAGGCCAGCCAGCGGCAACATCTGTAAGCAGAGAGCAGCGCGCGACATGCACTAACTACCAGCACCACTACACTACTGCAGTAGACGCTTCACATACACCCTGTATTGTACTCACTCACTCACTCACTCACTCACTCACAGTTTAAAATAAGTATTTTCTATGTGAATATATTGGTAAAATGTAATTTATTCCTGTATTATGTTTTTTTAAGGAAGTCTTTTCTGCTCACAAAGGCTACATTTATTTGATCAAAAATACAATAAAAACAGTTAAATATTACAATTTAAAGTGGCTGATTTCTATGTTAATATATAGTAGAATGAAATGAATTTCTGTGATCAATCTGAATTTTCAGCATCATTACTCCAGTCTTCAGTGTCACATGATCCTTCAGAAATCATCATAATTGCAGATTTGCTGCTCAAGAAACATTAATGATTAACTTCAATGTTGAAAACCGTTCATATGCTGCTTCATATTTTTGTGGAAAGACTGGAAACCATGATATTTTTTCAGGATTCTTTGATGAATAGAAAGTTCAAAAGAACAGCATTTATTTGAAACAGAATCTTTTGTAACATTATTAATGCCTTTACTATCACTTATGAATTCAATGTGTCCTTGCAGAATAAAAGACAAAAAATCTTAATGACCCCAAACTTTTGAACGGTGGTGTATATACTTTCATTGTGTGCAAAAGAGCAGCGTGAACATTCTGCCAAACATCTTTTGTTTTCCACAGAGGAAAGAAATTCATACAGGTTTGAATCCAACATGAGGGTGAGTAAATCTTAATTTTTGGGTGAAATATTCCTTCATGTAGACAAATAAACCCTCATGACGCTGCAGTTGCTTATTTTCTCATGCCAAGACGACTCTTATCTTTCCTGTCACAGCTGTCCAATGATGAGCTCACAACGCACCGATGCGTTTCGATATCGACAAAATGGGGAAGTGTTTGACTTTCCATTATCAGACTCACAGTGCATGATCTGTCATATTATTGAGTTTGTGTTGTGTTATGAAATATAATGTGGGTTGTGAAATGCGGTACTGGTCTGAAGATGTTCACAATTAAAACTTGAATTATTACTTATAAGAAAACTCCAGGTTCAATATAGCTTTAACACAGAATATAATTATATCATTCTATTTGTAAAACAAGCAAAAATTGTGTTCAATCATGCACAAGTCTATAATGGGGCATTAAACTAGAATCTGTATTGCTAATGGACATTGTATTAGTTAAAGCTGCCGACGGTAATTTTTTTTTGATCATATTCAGTGAAATCGACATTATAATCCGACAGAACAACATAAATAAAGTGGTTTTAGAAAAAAAC
The DNA here is from genome assembly GCA_026230005.1 of Gila orcuttii. Lineage (NCBI taxonomy): Eukaryota > Metazoa > Chordata > Actinopteri > Cypriniformes > Leuciscidae > Gila > Gila orcuttii. Next base: position 3,858,562 of record JAPDVR010000008.1, on the reverse strand, counting down.
CCGATCTTCTAACTCCACCTGGAGCGTGTTATTTGTTTTGCAAAAATCCACCGCTCCCGGATCATCGGGTCCAATCAGCGCAGGGGGGTGTAAGATCTGACTGTCAATCACAGTTCGTGCACACAACGCCCCTCGCGCACGTTACAATCACATGCACACGCCTGAAGTTCGCGCAGTAAGGAAGAGTGATGGCGGAAAATGTTCCAATTCCTCAGTTATTTACAGTTCCTAGTAATTTAAGTATGTTTGCCCAAATGTGTTGGTATGGATAGCTAAAGTTAGCACTTGTTGGGCAGTCGTTAGCTTTGTTTGCACTGAAATCCGTGTGAATGTAACGTTAGGTGGATAAACATGTCCAGATGAAGGGATAAAGTTCGGCTTTTTGGAAGAATCAATGCCATATACCATACAGCAATAATAGCGTTTCAGACAGACGAAAGTGTTTATTTACGTTTAATTGGTGGGTAATCCATTTCGTAACAATCTACCATCTGAAGCAGCTAGATCATACTAAAATCATGTCAGTTTGCATGCTTACTGACTTATGATGGATGCTGATGAGACTGGCGTGTTCACAGAAAATCTGGTGCACAGGTGGGAGGGTATTCGTTGATAGTGGGGGAGGGGCATGAGAGTTGTAAACATTCAAAATTTTGCCTAAGTCCACTCAATCTGCCAGACTTGCCGACTGCAGCTTTAACTAGTAGTTGGACCAGTGAGATAAAATCTATAATCAGTTTTGCACAAAGTTATATTCAGTAACTTCTGTCAGGACTATTAAACTCAATTAGTATGTGGCAAGATTAGCAGAAAAGTTTGTGACGCAACTATTCATAATGTTTACCAGGGTTGTTACTGTTAACTAAAACTATTAAAAAATTGTTTTTGGTAATTGAAATAAAGTTAAATAAAAAAAATAAAAAAAACTTTTAAGCGTTTAAGCTGAAGTACTAAAATGACTAGAATACTGAAATAAAAATAAATTGAAGATATACAATAATATTTAAAACAAAACCCCCCAAAAACTAATAAAAATGACAATCGCATGACTAAAAATGCTAAAACTTTAAATAAAATGAAATTAAAATGAAAACTGAAAATATAAAAATAAAAGCTAATTAAAAATATGAATAAATACTATAATAGTATATAAATAATAGCAAAACAACACTTACATTTAAATTAACTCATTTTTTTTAGGAAGAATTAATAGAAGCATTTTACAAACATATTTGTGTTTTAAAACATTAAAGTTATTTTTTGTGTATTCATTTTACATTGGATTTAACCTGGAATGCTCCTGATGTTTAGCATTTAGTTTAGGTCTGGTTATAGCTGGCTACAGTATTAAAACTTTCTGACATTTCTAGTCTAGAAATAATAATAAATCAAGCATACATCATAACATCAAAAACATTAAATATAAAGATTTTCCTCTAGACATTACAGTTATCAAATTCAGTTAGTTAACGTGCTGCACAAAACAAGCCCTTAATATTATAATAAAATTACAATACCAGATTAAAATCTCATTCTTTTTTACCGCATTATAAAACCAACAAGATAAACGTCATAATGCATTTTGTATATAATTAAAACTCACACTCACACACTCTCTCATGCTTATCAGATTAACTAGGTAATTAAATCACTAAATCACGAACACACATTCATGTTGGCAGGGGTTTTCTCACCATAAGGAGGAGGTGCTGGTCTTTGTGGTCCGGGTTTTTTCGGAGGGGGAAGCGGGTACGTCGGCTTTCGGCTCATCGGCTCTGATGTCGAACTCTGGGAACGAACACAAATCACAACACAAGAGTTGATAATTGATAATCACACACAAATGAAATGCTTATTGCAAAGTATAAACTGCCTATATTTTCTAGTATGTAAACAGTAAGCAGCATTGGACCCTTTTCACATTTCCAGGTTTCTCGAAATGGTAATCATAATAGTTAGGTAAACTTCTATGGTGGTGAACGTAAACTACGACAAATTAAATTTTAATTTGGCCCAATAGAAAAAAAAAAAATAATCCACAATAGTGTTTCTATAATGTTACAAAACAGGAAGTGCCGTCACTTCCTCGGCCGTTGTAATAGAAACACTCACACAGCAGCGTTAGCTAGTTTTTTTTTTATTTAATACCACAAAGTTTAGTGTTATACTGTACATAAGTGACCCTATTGTGCTTTTTAGGATATTGCTTTACATTTGGTGTGTATATAGCTGTATAGTGACTGTAATAAAGCTGTTTGTGAATATAAAAGTTCTGCAGAGTTTCAAAGAACAAAGTGCAGATCAATTGAGTTTTTGTCTCCCGAAAGAAAGAAGGGATTCTGAACTGCTGAAACGAGTTGTTTTACTTCCTGATCAAAGCTACGTAGATTTGTTTTGAGGAACAGCTGAAATTCAGATATGGTTATGGGTGTTTGGTTTCTGACACACGCTGCAAGAGGTCAACCAATCACAACAGACTGGGCCATCTGACCAATCAGAGCAGAGTAGACCAATCACAACAGACTGGGCCATCTGACCAATCAGAGCAGAGTAGGCTTGTAGAAAGGCGGGGTTTAGAGAGACCGAATCTTTTATCGAATCTATTCAGACACTGTGAGTAAAGAGCTAATGCTGCAATGTATATAATGAGAAAATTAAAGTGTTTTTCACATTGGATGCATGTTAAGTTGCTGTAGGAAACTCCAAAACTAAATAAGGAGGAATTTAAAATAGCATAATAGGGGCACTTTAAAAAAAATAAAAATAATAATAATAATATATATATATATATATATATATATGGATATGTATCATCACAAGTCTGTGAAAAGGGTCCGTGAACACTTCAAACTGTTGTATGCTTAGATTGTCATGTGAACTCAGTGCATTGCATGTATCAGTCCCTCCAGAAAAACGCGATTATGCGATCGCATGATTTAGTGCATAATCAGCTAAAGTCTGCATATTTTTGCGGGGGCTGCATTTTTTCAAATACGCCGCACTTTCGCCGCATAAATATGCGGGTCTTGCATGATTTCATAATCCCCGAATTTTCGTTGCAAAAAGTCACATATATCTTAGCAGAAAGTTGAAAAATGTTGCATTTACTTCACACAAGAGCAGCCATTTTCCCCTGTTGCCATGGGAACGTTATGAAGTGACGTAATTACGCGACGTGAACATCATCGAAAAGCTGTATTTTTTTATATTTTATTTATTAATTTTTACAGAAGTTGTAGCATATTCCTTTTGTAAAGCTACAGAACTTTTTGACTCATCAATGTTTTGTAAGTTTGATGTGTTTATTAAGGTCTGAAATAAAACAAGATGAACTGAAATATTCCAGTACTTTCTGTGATGTAGTGTGCTTGCTTATCAAAGGAAGTAATAAGAAATGACTCTTTACATTAAGGTAGTATCCTAGTGAGAACAGGGTGTTGGGGGGATCACTTTTTTTTCTCTTTTTCATCAAACCGCAGTTTTTGCAAGTTCCCGCAATTTGATCGCATAAAATTGCATAAATATTCCGCATATTCCATCGCATTTTTTAAGAAAACGGGCCGCATAATCAAGGATTTTTGCCCGCAACAATCACAAAAAAACTCTGCGTTTTTCTGGAAGGACTGATGTATACTGGAAGTGACATCTATACTGGAAAGGAAAGTTTATTTGGCATATTTAAGGCACTTGTGTAAAAATGGTATGCAATGCATTGTGGGATACACTAATCGAATGCAGTATGCATTTTGATAAATGTAGCAGATATTCCACGAATTTAAAGTTTACATACTGCTCATAGTCTATGCATAATCCATACTATAAAACATGCAGTATGCCATTCCTTTAACAAACTGAGTAATCTCAACTTCAATTTCCCAAATTCAGTGTAAACTCATCCGAATGAACTATTGTAGATTTCTCTTTTGAAAATCTCTTGAACATACCTTTGACATTTGAGAAAAATCAGCAAAACCACCTTTCCCTCCAAAAGAGTCGCTACTGAATGGGTCTGACGCAGCAAACGGATCTGTTTATGAAAGAATGAAAGCACAAGCAAATTTATGGATTTGATGGAAACATCTGACCGTAATAACCGCCAACGCTTCAACCCACTGCAAATACTCAGCTGTGTCTTTTACTGAAGAGATGGTGGCACAACACAGGTGCTATTTTAAGAGAGCGGCTTGTATGTGGCCAGTGTTTCTATTTTTCCATGACTTTTTAGCTCCTGAAAAGTGCACATCTTGTTTTCCATCTGCAGCGTGACGCATGTTTCTGATTAACTAATGACGACGTTATGAAGGTTTACTGTGCATGAAAGAGCCATTCCAACTTTGCAGAACATTTTCTCGTCACCATCTTAGGTCTTAATATAGCGAATTAAAAAAATAAAAATCACAGGTGAAACTTCTATAGAAACCATTGAAGTATTCCACATATTTCTTCATTTGTCTCTTTTCACTTTCACGACATGTTTCAAAGTTTTCTTGGAAATACTGTTTTAACAAAAGCCAGTTTCTTAATGACATCATCCTCTAGTAGGAAGTGACATTTTAGAGGGAAAACAACATCACAAACATCAGTAAGTACTGTCGATAGATCTGATGAATTATGCCATATTGTTTTGTTTGCTGATTTGTGTCTCTAAAACATTCATCATGTTAGATAATATTACACCTGTCAGTTTGACAATATAAATGTTATTTTATTTGATTTCTTTGATATGATTACTCTAAAATTTCAAAAGTTTGGGGTCAGTTATATTTTTAATGCTCATGTTCACCAAGGCAGCATTTATTAGATCAAAAATACAGTAAAAACCATAGTACTGTGAAATTTAATTACAATAGCATCATTACTCCTTCAGAAATCATTCTAATATGATGATTTGCTGCTCAAGAAACTTTTCTTATTATCAATGATGAAAACAGAGTTAATAAAAACAATTTTCAGGATTCTTTGATGAATAAAAAAAGAACAGCATTTATTTGAAATACAAATCTTTTGTAACATGATACACGTCTTTACTGTCACTTACTGAAATTACAACGCATTTTATAAAAGCTACAGAGTTCAAAAGGTTCATTACAAGAATGACCCAAATATGAACACAAACAGACATGTGTTATGATGAACGAAAAAAGACAAGCTATTGTAAGTCGGTCTGTTTGCTGTGAGAGAGCTGAGCTAGTAAAACACATGCATCTGTAAGTGTGAGACCACTAACAGCTCAGAACACACTCTTCTTGTGTTCCCGTAAAAAGAGTTATTTCAGGAGCACGTCAGTCTGCGCGTTTCCCATAAATTAACCCCACTTCCTCCAACGGGACACGCAGAAAGAGCTTACCTGTTCACCGCATGAGGTGGACGTGAGAAAAACAAGACCGAGAGAGAGAGAGAGAGAGAGTGAGAGAGAGAGAGAGAGCTTACCTGTTCACCGCATGAGGTGGACGTGAGAAAAACAAGACCGAGAGAGAGAGAGAGAGAGAGAGAGAGAGAGAGAGAGACTTGGACTTTTCCGTTACTTTACAAACAAAGCGTTCCCTGTTCGGACGGTACTATTTTCGGAAGGCCTGTACGTAAACGCGCTATTAATAGGATCACTCCACTGGAAATTGAGGCAGTGCCTCAAAATAAAAATAAAAATGCTGACCACTACCTTTTAAAAATAAAATTATGAAACATCTAGCTGTTTTTCATAACATAATACATACTGGATGATTTAGTGAAGCCTTTCAGTGTAAATGTAAGCGCTTTTACCGCCAAGATTCCTCTAAATGTAACCATTATTACAGTGTCCAATCAGAAAGTGGCTAGTAGGACTCAGTTAAACACTGTACAGTAGTGCTGTAGTGCTCGAGTCCGGTCTTGGACTCAAGACCGTTTTTCTATGGTCTCGGACTTGCTGGTATTCGGACTCTGACTTGTCTCGGTCTCGGCCACTGGTCTTGCCAAATATGGCTTTTGGTCTCGACCGAGTCCCGGTGTCTTTATTATGTTCCCAGTAAGCACACATAAAAGCCGTTTATTTGCGCGCCGTTTATTTGCTCTGGTGTGAGCCGCGATTGCGCCGAGATAACACTCCCGGAGTCTCAGGGGAGAAAGCGCCGCGCCGCGTTTGCACTTCGTAAATGTACGGGGTGCTCGGGACAGACCGAACGCCAGGACTGTGTATTGATCAGTGTTGGGTAAGTTACTCAAAAAAAAGTAATCCACTACAAATTACTACTATAAAATTGTAATTTGATTACATTACTGATTACTGCATGTAAAAAGTAATCAGATTACTAATTACTTTACTTTCAAGTTACTTTGAAAACCTAATAAAACTACAAGAATACACTACAAAGTGAAACTCAGTTCTTTCCGTAGTTTAATATTGCAGACATCCCAAGTCTCCCGGAAGTTCCGGCAGTCTCCCGCATATTGATAGCGGCTCCCTGAATCCTGATGCCCGCAAATTAGTTAAAATCTCCCGGAATCTCGAGCGAGAGAGCAAGAGCGCGCATGCGAGACAGAAGAGACTGTGATCGAAACAGTGTAGCGTGCGCAAGGCGGAGAGGGAGAGAGCGAGAGACCTTGCGTGTGTGCGTGTGTGTGTGTGTGCCTCATGAAGCGCGTTCTCCGGTAATTCATTAAAGCGCATGCTCATTAACTGACGCAGTGGGTCAAACGTTATTAGAAATGCATTTGACAAAATATTTTTCTCTTAACAATACATTTGTAACGCAAGTAACTTAATTTTATTGACATCAGTAACTGTAATCAAATTACATAAATTTTAAATGTAATGAGTTACATTACTGCGTTATCACGAAAAGTGTACTTTGTAACGTGTTATACCCAACTCTGGTATTGATAAGCCTGCCCCTTGAAGGCGAATCTCAAGAATGGCCTGTGATGGGGGGCTATCTGGATGTAAAAGTACGCGTCTTTCAGATCCACAGTGAAACACTGCTATTATGAGGTATCACCTGTCATCATTCTGTTTTCTTTAGATTAGAAGATTATTTGATATCAAGGAGAATGTCTATACTTAAAAATCCTGGGTGTTGTGACACTGTTTTTGCTTTTAGATCAACAAATAATAACCCAAAATGATTGCCTTGATAATGTCAAGCATAAGACTTTTTTTTCCTGTCATGGACTGGGTCTCGACTCGGACTCGAACCTTTTTGGATTCGGTCTTGACTTGGACTCGACAAAGGTGGTCTTGACTACAGCCCTACTAGTTATAATTAGGAATGCACTGATAGATTTAGTTTACTGTGTTTGTTTACTTAATCTGCATAAACACACAAATACTTTAGCCGTAATTACTGCTCTATCTTTGATCTACTCACTGAAATGTGCATCGCTCTAGTACTAAGACCTGCTAGCTTCCTTTTAAAGATGAAGAGACGAAAAGATTAGGAGAAGATGAACAACAACAAACAGAGAGATGTGGCGCAACATTTTCACTTACAATATTTTATCTCTGAAACAGACACATGATTTTTTTATGCTTCAAATGATTATACACTACTGGTCAAAAGGTTGGAATAATTATGTTTTTTTTTTTAAGGAAGTATTTTCTGCTCACAAAGGCTACATTTATTTGATCAAAAACACAATAAAAACAGTGAAATATTATTACAATTTAAAGTGGCTGTTTTCTATGTGAATATACAGGTCCTTCTAAAAAAATTAGCATATTGTGATAAAGTTCATTATTTTCCATAATGTAATGATAAAAATTAAACTTTCATATATTTTAGATTCATTGCACACCAACTGAAATATTTCAGGTCTTTTATTGTTTTAATACTGATGATTTTGGCATACAGCTCATGAAAACCCAAAATTCCTGTCTCAAAGAATTAGCATATTTCATCCGACCAATAAAAGAAGTGTTTTTAATACAAAAAAAAGTCAACCTTCAAATAATTATGTTCAGTTATGCACTCAATACTTGGTCGGGAATCCTTTTGCAGAAATGACTGCTTCAATGCGGCGTGGCATGGAGGCAATCAGCCTGTGGCACTGCTGAGGTGTTATGGAGGCCCAGGATGCTTCGATAGCGGCCTTAAGCTCATCCAGAGTGTTGGGTCTTGCGTCTCTCAACTTTCTCTTCACAATATCCCACAGATTCTCTATGGGATTCAGGTCAGGAGAGTTGGCAGGCCAATTGAGCACAGTAATACCATGGTCAGTAAACCATTTACCAGTGGTTTTGGCACTGTGAGCAGGTGCCAGGTCGTGCTGAAAAATTAAATCTTCATCTCCATAAAGCTTTTCAGCAGGTGGAAGCATGAAGTGCTCCAAAATCTCCTGATAGCTAGCTGCATTGACCCTGCCCTTGATAAAACACAGTGGACCAACACCAGCAGCTGACATGGCACCCCAGACCATCACTGACTGTAGGTACTTGACACTGGACTTCAGGCATTTTGGCATTTCCTTCTCCCCAGTCTTCCTCCAGACTCTGGCACCTTGATTTCCGAATGACATGCAAAATTTGCTTTCATCCGAAAAAAGTACTTTGGACCACTGAGCAACAGTCCAGTGCTGGTTCTCTGTAGCCCAGGTCAGCGTTTTTTGCCACACTTTTTCCTTCCCACAGACTTCCCACTGAGGTGCCTTGATACAGCACTCTGGGAACAGCCTATTTGTTCAGAAATTTCTTTCTGTGTCTTACCCTCTTGGTTGAGGGTGTCAATGATGGCCTTCTGGACAGCAGTCAGGTCGGCAGTCTTACCCATGATTGCGGTTTTGAGTAATGAAATAGGCTGGGAGTTTTTAAAAGCCTCAGGAATCTTTTGCAGGTGTTTAGAGTTAATTAGTTGATTCAGATGATTAGGTTAATAGCTCGTTTAGAGAACCTTTTCATGATATGCTAATTTTTTGAGACAGGAATTTTGGGTTTTCATGAGCTGTATGCCAAAATCATCAGTATTAAAACAATAAAAGACCTGAAATATTTCAGTTGGTGTGCAATGAATCTAAAATATATGAAAGTTTAATTTTTATCATTACATTATGGAAAATAATGAACTTTATCACAATATGCTCATTTTTTGAGAAGGACCTGTATAGTAGAATTAAATTTATTTCTGTGATCAAAGCTGAATTTTCAGCATCATTACTCCAGTCTTCAGTGTCACATGATCCTTCAGAAATCAGTATAATATGATGATTTGCAGCTTTTCATTAATCATTATCAATGTTGAAAACAGTATTATTTTTATAGAAATCGTGATACATTTATTTTTGTCAGATTCTTTGATGAATAGAAATTTCAAAAGAACAGCATTTATTTGAAATATGATGTATGTTTTAACATCATAAATGTCTTTACTGTCACTTTTGATCATTTTAATGTGTCCTTGCTGAAGAAAATTGTTAATATCTTTTTAAAAACATACTTACTCTAAACTTTTTAATGGTAGTGTATCACGGTTATCAGCATATTCGCATATTTTTCTGAAGGATCATGTGACACTGAAGACTGGAGTAATGATGATGAAAATCCAGCTTGATCACAGGAAAAAATGACATTTTAAAATAAATTTGAAGAGAATTTTTACTGTGTTTTTGATCAATTAAATGCAGTGTTGGTGAACATGATACATTTTTCAATGTTTTTGAAAGAAGTGTCTTGTTTCAAACTTTTGACCAGTAGTGTACTTTGAATACTAGTCTAGTTTAATGAGTAATCTTCAAGTAATCCATTGGTATTCTGACTTCATGAACAATGTGATCTGTTTGATGAACGATGGAAGAAAGGGACGAGGTCCATAAACATCCAGAAGCAACCGAAATGAACACCATACTGTACCTGAATCTTTACGTTTGGGACTCTTCGATGTCTGGCTGATTCTTCTGCTAAAAGGACTGGCCTATGGGGAAGAGAGAAAGAGTGAGATAAAAACCACAGGGCATCATAGGAATGACAGAGCACTAACTGTAAAGTATCTGACATGACAAAATGTACATTTACATCTTCATTTGGTTTTCTCACAGAGGTTGACTTTTTAGCTTTTGGGGGCCTGACATTTTTTTTTATGGTTTTCAAAGTGCAAGTTTTTGACAATTATACTGTTATCGTCTACAAAATCATGAATTTGGACACACACATGAGTATTATGTGTTCATAAGGTGTGCGCAAATACTTGTTTTTTTACTCTGTTACTTGATTTCCTAGATATTTTACTGCTTTATAGTCTAGGGTAGTAATAAACCAACTCATCGGCTGTCCAGACAAAACTGCTCAATGCTTTTTACTTTATTTGTTAACAGGGGCAGTGCACATTAATTAACATGGATGTAAATGTGCCAGAATTAGCCAAAAAGGCTATTTTTCATCTGTAGACCCTTGACAGAATGTTAAAAAGTCACCCTAAAAACAAAGCATCTTATATTAATACACACACACAAAAGAGAAGAAAAAAAAACAATTCACATTATCAAATAAAAAAATATGATTTCCACACGGAAATCATGCTAAAATACACTGTTTTGTCTAAACATATTGTGGAGGTAAGAAAATTAGCGACAGGAGAAAAAAAAACAACTAAGAGCAATTATTAAAAAGAAGCTAAAATCAGAATATTAAGATACTAATGTTGACAGTGCTGAGTAGCAAGTAACCATTTTTTGAGATGAAACTTAAAAATACAAAAGGAAAAACTTTTTTTGTTTGTTTTTAGAACATCGTTTAGTACATGAGAGAATAATTAAATGACAATGACAGGAGCATGAAAATGCACCGGCATTTCATTATCTAAAGTAAACTTTGATCCTATTTGGACCATGGTTATTATAGTTAACTAAAACCATACACATTTTCATCACTTGAAATAAAATAAACATTAACTGAAATAAAAGGACTAAAAGGAACAAATATAAAAACAATCATTTGTGATGATAGGAATGCATGAATGTACAAAAATATGTACTTTTTGATACAAGATGCTCCCAGATTTCCAGTATTTTTTATTTTACCTTGAATTGACTTGAGGAAGTTTCACCAAAGGGATCAGAATTAGCGAACGGGTCTTTGAAGGGGTCGTTCTGTTTGAATGGATCTCCTCCAAACAGATCAGCTAGAGAACAATAATTCACACACAAATGTCAAAACACCCACAGCAACCCTTTACATTTTTTTTTTTTAAATCATTCAGAAACCATTTTATAAGTACTGCTTATTTACACCCAGTGCCGAAAACAAGGCAAGTCACGCTTAAATGTCTAACTCTCATTGCATTTAGATAAAATATCAAAGAAAGTTCAATTTGCAAATAATCTACAAATAATGCTAGAGCAAATGATGCTAGCAGTTTAATATTTTGGAGAGGTTTGTTCAAATCCGTAAGCCTAAACCATGGTAATAGAGATGATTGTCTTAGCAAACACTACTAATTATAAATATATAAATAATAACTAAACAAATGAGTAATTAATTAATAAAAAAAATACAAAATAAATTAAATTATTATTAACTAATAAAAGTAATTAAAGTATAAATAATGACATTATTAATAATAAATACATTCAATTATTAAATATAAATAAATAAAATTACTATTAATTTATAAATAAAAGTACAAAATAAATAATAACTAAAATTAATTATAAATAAATTAAATTACTAATAAGTAATTAATTAAAAATAAATAATACAAAATAAATTAAATTATTATTAACTAATAAAAGTAATTAAAGTATAATGACATTATTAATAATAAATACATTAAATTATTAAATATAAATAAATAAATAAAATTACTATTAATTTATAAATAAAAGTACAAAATAAATAAATATGAAAATAAATGAATTAATTAAAGACAAACATAAATGAATAAATAAATTACTAAATAAATAAATAAATACATTTGTTTGTTATTTAACTGTTTAAAACATTGTTTTAAAAAGCAGGATTTAATTAAACACTTTGTTTAAAAAAAGAAATCCTTAAATGCTTCACACTTTCAATGAATCAGTTAATCATTTGGGAACTCGTTCAATTAAATGAACCATACGAATGAACTGATTCGCTAAAACGGGACTTGAACAGTCTAACCATTTAAGTTAGTAACAATGATAACTTTCAGAACTACTGAACACTGAACATAGCACACATTGCTAGATGTATAAAGGCAGAGAAAAGCCCACCTTTACTGAAAGGGTTACTTTTGAAGGGGTCTTCGCTCTGAAAGGGGTCTGCGTTCAGGTCTTGAGAGCTGGAACTGTTAAACATGGCCATCCTGGACTTAACCAATGAATCCTCCTGAAACACACACAGCATTCAGCTCATGTTTACTCTCCTCCTCTGACTGCGGGGAAAATATTATCATTGTAATCAGTACGAAGAGGGCATCGTTCAGCTCCTCATTTCCTGTGCTGGATCTTCTGATGTACGAGGAAAGAGTGAGCAGTTTGAGTGTGGGACAGTGGGTCAGTGTGTGGCATAATTACGTTAACAATAACAAGAGTAAAGGCACTTTGACGGATATGTGCGTAATGTTGTGTGGTTACTCTTTAACCTTTCCATGGAAGGCCAAGTTACAACAAACAAGTAATTTCCTTCATAATTAAAGGATTATTCTAGGATCAATACAACTTGCAAATACTTATACCAATAAATACTACCAATAGAGGTGCATTACTGTAAAGGTGATTTCTAAAAATTAAAATTATCAGTATTTAGCCTTTGTTTTTGCTAAGGCACTTTGTAAATGACTTTGTTTATCTGTGTATTTACTGTAAACTTGTTTCTCGTTTGTTTTTACAAATTAAGGGGTAAAAACAGAGTTTCAAAACTTTTGACGATGACTTTACAAGCCATACATTATTACTGGATAAGGAAAAATCATTTTTAGCCAATTAAATATTTTATACATTTTTTCATGGATGGAAATCGCAATTTTAAAATTCCAGGTTTTCCATGACACTTTTTTCTCCATGAGGCCTGTTTAATAACGGAAACAATGTTAATTGTAATTTGACTTTAGTAACAGTTTTTGTCTTGACAAATTATTCTTTAAATTGAATCAATATTTCTTTATTATGAATTAAATTGATTCAAAATGGCATATTTCAGTCAACGGCAGTGTTGTTACTTCTAACTAAAACTAATAATAATCTTTTTAATTAGTTGAAAACGAGCTGAAATAAAATAAAATATAAATATAAGCATTAAAAAGTTTGTTTATATTGTTTATATCAAAATCAGAAATGTGGCATTGGCAGCTAACTTAAGTGAAATAAGTTTGTTTAAATAAAATGAACAATACTGAAATAAAAAATTGTGAAAGCTACTTTAAAATTAAAACTAAAAATATAAAATGCCAGTGGGTCGGGCCTATGATGCGGTGACGTATAACTATTTGTCATTGTCTTGCAAATATATTCGCCAGTGTGGCGTCATAGATCCCGCAATATTGAAACGAGATGTTTTTGTAGCTTGATTAAATAAATTCTTTGTTTATAATAAAGAGGTAATGGTACAAAGACCTCTTATATGTCAAAAGACCAAATTTGATTTCACCAATTTTATTTCACGACCTGCTAAAAAAAAAGAAAAAAAAGAAAAGGCAAACCTGGATAATTTTTGCGTGGTTTCGCTCAAAACCATCAATCAGAAGCTGAAGCAACCTTGAAAATCTACTTAAAGGATTAGTTCACCTCAAAATGAAAATTTCCTAATAATTTACTCACCCCAATGCCATCCAAGATATCCATGTCTTTCTTTCCTCAGTGGAAGAGAAAATAAGTTTTTTGAGGAAAACAATTCTGGATTTTTCTTCGAATAATGGACTTCAATGGCAACCAACGTTTTGAAGTCCAAATCAATGCAGTTTCAAAGGTCTTTGATGTGCTTGAAACGGCTGTGCACGATCGCAGCTGAGGAGGAGAGTCTTACCTAGCGAAACGATAGGTCTTTTAAAAAAAAAAAAAATAATAATAATTATATATATATATATATATATATATATATACTTTTTAACTACAATTGTTCAGATTGAGCTGATCTGCTACGCGCCGGGAACTACGTCATCACGTTGAAAGGTCACTGTCAATGTCGCGGGCGCCGGCGGAAGTACCGCCCCACTCGACCGTGCGAAGGAGGATAGTTCAAATTGTATTGGTCGCTTTGTAAACACTGGGGCGGTACTTCCGCTGGCGTCCGCGACATCGGCAGTGACCTTTCAACGTGATGACGTAGTTCCCGGCGCGTTGCAGATCAGCTCAATCCAAACAATTGTAGTTAAAAAGTATATATATATATAAATAATTATTATTATTTATTTTTTTTTAAAAGACCTATCGTTTCGCTAGATAAGACTCTCCTCCTCAGCTGCGATCGTGCACAGCCGTTTCAAGCACATCAAAGACCTTTGAAACTGCATTGATTTGGACTTCAAAACGTTGGTTGCCATTGAAGTCCATTATTCTAAGAAAAATCCAGAAATGTTTTCCTCACAAAACTTATTTTCTCTTCCACTGAGGAAAGAAAGACATGGATATCTTGGATGGAATTGGGGTGAGTAAATTATTAGGAAATTTTCATTTTGAGGTGAACTAATCCTTTAAGGTTGTACCTGTATCTCTCAAAATCAGGTGCATTTAAAAATGACAACATGATCAAGAGATTTCTGAAGCATGCCGTGACCCCTGACCTTGGCATCGATGCTGGAGCTTTCCTCAGTGATGAGCTGGTCCAGTTCGGACAGGCTGATCATGCTGTTGTTGAGAGCTGTGTTGTAGCGCTCGATAGTCTTATTAAGCTCCCGCTGGGTGTCCTGTATCTCGCCGAGCTCACTGCGCGTCTGAGGGAACAAGATCACAATAGCAACGTCACTTTACAAGTGTAGACCATGCTCTAATTCATGCAAATGCTTTTAAAGCATGATAAGACACAAAACCCTATGCAGTACTGGAGCACATCTGTGAATCTCCTGACTGTGTGACACACACACGTCTCGTGCGCATAGAAAGCCGCTTCAGTCGGTGTTTGAACGGACAAAAACACACACAATTATGCCAAAATGCCCATTTTGTTCAGTATCCTCGCAAGCACAGTCTTTAAATAGTTAAATGAAGTCTTAAATTGATTTAAAGAGTTGTGAGAAAATTGGATGCGTGTCAGATCTGCGTCATCTGCGGTAAGTCTTAAAGTGACAGCAGCCTAATAAGCCTGCTGCTGTCTGTCATTAATGTGAAACAAAAAACAAAAGAAAAAGAGAAAATCACTCACTAATGAAAAACTTTTGTAGCTTTAGTAAGGATTTATCTGTATTTAATTTATAATTTATGCAGTGAAGTCTGTGGAGTGTTTGATAAATGTATTCAATTTGTTGACCTACGTGAAATCTAAAAGCACTGTTTACAAGGTTACATGGGTCAAAAACAATAACTTTTTGTGCATTTTTACAGGGCAAGTAAAAATCTGAACCGGTCTAACTGGGCCAATAGAAAAAATTGAGCCTTGATATATTGAAGGAAACAGGTAAATGTGACATTTATTATAATGGGTTTATGTGAAGATTTTTTTAAGTTCACTTAAGTTAAAAGTTGTTCTATTTTTTAAAGCCTACTAAATTTTTTAATTGATAGCTTTCAATATACTGTAATGCTGAATGCCTATAATTAATGGATAAAATTGAGAAAAAAATAAGACATCAGTAGCAATATTGGTGTCAAAAAGATGCCACTAAATAATTAAGGCTGCTTAAATACTAGTCTTTATGTTGTTTCTACATTAATTTGGAGATTAAATGTGAAATTATTATGTGAAATTATAATTATTATTATAATATAAAAATATATAAAAAAATGTAGGTGCGATTAATTACAAAAAAAATGTGCGATTAAATTAGTAGATTGACAGCACTAATATCAATGTAATTATACCAACAATAACAAAAAAAATGTAAAATCAGGAATAAATCTTTTTTAAAAAGGATTTTCGGTTTTGGTTTTCGGCCGTGCATCCAGAATTTTCGGTAACGCTTCATTTTTCAGTCCTGTTTCCCATGTACATACTATGTACTTATTATAGTAATTACAATAACTGGGTAATAACTGGGTAATAACTAGGTACTAACCCTGAACCTACCCCTAAACCTACCCTTAACCCATGTACTTAACTTATATTACCCAGTACTTTCTAGGTAAGTACACTGTAAGTACTGTACTGTAAAATGAAGCGTTTCCGAATTTTCATTTCGGTGCATCCCTAGTTGTTTTGTGACCTGGTCCATCTCGTCCTGCGATGTTTTGAGCAGTTTGAGGATGCTGTCTAGCTTGGCTTTTCCAGCACGCAGACTCTCATCCAGACGCTGCTCCTCTTGTTCCAGACAGTACAGGTCCGTCTTCGTTCTGCTCATCTCCTTCTCCTGCGTCTGCACGTCTGACTCCTGAGAGAAGATCTGAGTCTGCAGAGATGTGATCTACACACACAGAATAAAAAAAGATGGCAATTATTCAGTCATTTATTTAAAAAAATCATCATGCATATTTCAGATCAGTCAGACTTTGGATTTTCAGCATAAAATGTGGTTCACGTCACAGCTTATTCTGATCATAAACTGCTAAACCGTCTAGTCATACAGTATATATTTGTGAACATTATTTACATTAGTTAACATTAAAAATGAACAATACTGCAGCATTTAATGATCTTTGTTAATGTTAATTTCAACATTTAATAATACATTCTTAAATTAAAAAATAACATTACTCATTGTACTGTTAACTGCCATCAATGGACATTAACAAAGTTTAATGAATGCTCTAAAACACATATTGTTTATTGTTAGTTCATGTTAGCAATTGGATTAACTAATGTAATAAATGAGACCTTATTGTAAAGTGTTACCATTATTTATATAGTACTTTAGATTGTTTCAATGCAGCTTCACAGGAATAAACAGGGAAATAACAGAATCAAATTTCATCAAATATGAGACCAATTCAAATTCTTCTGTAAAGCAGCTTTAAAAAGACAAGTGTCGTTCAGCTTAATTCAGTTCAATGTTGATTCAGTTCAGTTATATAACTGTATAAGGTTAATCAATTAAGAAACAAGTTCAATTGAGTTATAAGCAGCTCTATAGAAGACAATATTATTCAGCTCAATTTAGTTCGATGACGGTGTCAAATTTAATCAATTATGAAACAGATTTGATTGAGCTATACAAAATACAACATTTTAAAGGAACTTTTACTCACGACATGCTATCTGGCAACAAAGGATTCCATTCATTATGCTAAGCTAAGCTAGCGTCAGCGCTGCCAGGCTAAGACAATGCATGAACTGAGACAAAAATGCGTTTGCCCACCTATCTAAATGTAGGGGAGACATTTCAAAAAACGGTGGCGTTCCTTTAATTTGTATTATGTCAAATATGCATCAGCATTACAGTATGTATCTGGCAACAGACACTTCTATCTTCTATCTCAACTCAAATCAAAGTGAGACTCACCTTAGCGTTCTCCTCCTGCCATTTGTTCTTGGTCTCGTCCAGTGTTGTTTCCAGCTTGGCTCTCTGTTGCTCCATATCACTGAGTCGATCCTGAGCGTCACGTTTCTGGTGCTCCAAGTCCTGCAGACCGACATTTTCATGCTCCAGCTCTCTCTGCACCTCCTGCACAGAAACATTATTTTTTCCACCTTATTTTTAACGTAAGAGCAGATGGTGTAATTTGTAACTTGAATGTTGAGGTTTACTGTGTCATTGACTTGATATGCTGCTTGATATTGCAAACTGGCATTTGTTATACTATCATTTTATTATATTGTTTGTCGCCTTTTTCGCCTTTCTTCGCCTTTGTCGGCATTGGCTTTTGGCTTGCTTAGTTGAAGACATTTAATTTTATATTTAAAAATATTATTACATTATTTTCCTGTTATCTCTGTAAAGCTGCTTTGAAACAACTTGCATTGTAAAAAGAACTATATAAATAAAGGTGACTTGACTTGCCTATTGTCGTAATTATAAAGACACTGGTACTGTATGTAGCACAAATAGTTTTACTATTTACCGCACTTAATTATCTCTCGCACAAGTTAACATGAACTATCAATGAAAAATACTTCTAAAGCATTTATTAATCTTAGTTTATATTAATTTTAGTTTATATCTAAAATTATATATCTAAAGTTTATATTATAATTACTTATACATAATTAAAACCAAAGGTTGCATCTGTTAATATTGTTTCTCATGTTAGACTTGAGCTAACATGAACTAACAATTAACATTTTAAATGAAGAACTATATGTATTTTTATCAGCTAACATTAACAAAGATTAATAAATACTGTTTTTATTTTAAGTGTCCTTGTTACGGTGTAATTTTACAATTAAGCACTTAGTAATATTAATTAACTTCATGTATTTATGGTTAGGTGTCGGGTTTGATCTAGGGTTAGTTGCATGTAATTGTGCATAATTGACATGTAACAATGATACTTACAGGTTACACTTTATTTTAAGGTGTCATTGTTACAGTGTTATTATATATTTAAGTACAGTGTAATATTAATTAACTGTAATATTGCATAGTTACTATAGGGTTAGGGTAGGATTAGTATTTGGTTGAGGGTTAGTTGCATGTAATTAGGCATAATTTACTGTTATTACTATGGTAATTACATGTAACATATGTAACAAGGACACTGTAAAATAAAGTGTTACCAAAAAAAGTATTATCAAATTATTTAATGTTAGTTAATGCATTGATGGGACCTTACTGTAAAATGGGTAGCACTCAACAATAAGATTAATTTGTTAACATTAGTTAACTACATTAGTTAACATGAACTAACAATTAAAAATACTTCTAAAGCATTTATTGATTTCAGTTCATGTTAATTTCAACATCTACTAACAATCTATTAAATTCAAAAGTTGTAACTGTTAATATTTAATGGACCTGATGAACAGCTATATTTTTATTAACCAACGTTAATAAAGATTAATAAAATACTGTAACAAATGTATTGCTCATTGTTACTCAATGTTAGTTAATCAGCCTCACCTGGACTTCACCATTCTTCTGTCGCAGGACTTCCTCTTTCTGTCTGATTTCGGTCTCTAAAATGCGTTTCTCACTATTAAGCAAGCAATGCACATAAAAACAGAAAAGAATATAAAATGAGTAAAGTGCAAAAATAGTAAATTATATTTATAATATAATATAAGGTAACACTTTAGTTTAGGGTCCGATTCTCACCATTAACTAGTTGCTTATTAGTATGCATATTACTAGGGGTCCCACTTTATATTAAGTGGCTTTAAGTACTATGTACTTGCATCGAAAAATAAGTACAATGTACTTATTATTTTCATGTTGTATTGTAAAACACTTTAGCTGCTATTGAGGTGTGATACGGGTAAGATTAGGGTCAGGTGTGGTGGTATGGGTAGTTTTAAGGTTGGGTTAAGGTGTAAGGGAAGGGTCAACAGTGTAATTACAAATGTAATTGCATACATTAATTACAGCTGTAATTACATGCAGGTATTATCAAAATATAAGTACAATGTAAAAACATGTATGTACACAATAAGTCCATTGTATCAAATTATTAATTTCAATGGTAGTACATAGTAGTTAAAGCCACTTAATATAAAGTGGGACCCTACTACGATATTGGCTGTTTATTAGTACTTATAAAGCACATATTAAAGGGATAGTTCACCCAAAAATGAAAATTCTGTCAGTATTGCCTCTCCCTTATGTTGTTCAACCCCGTAAGACCTTCGTTCATCTTCGCAACACGAATTAAGATATTTTTGATTAAATCTGAGAGCTGGATCACTCCTCCATAGGCTTCTAAGGGATTGAAACTTGTTCCCCTAAAAGTTATTAAAGACATCGTTAAAATAGTCCAAGTGACTACAGTGGCTCAATCTTAAGTTTATCAAGCGACGAGGATATTTTTTATGCGCAAAAAAACTAAAATAACGACTTTATTACAACTATTCATTTCCTTCTCTGTGGGCCTCGAGTCAGTTCACTAGTGTAACAGCGCAGCGCTTCTGTGTTGTACGTCACACGCATCACACACATGACCAGCGTCAGCCAATAGTGAGCCTACGTGTGACGTAGCTCAACGCTATTACACTAGTGAACTGACTCGAGGCCCATAGAGAAGGAAATGAATAGTTGAAATAAAGTCGTTATTTTTGTTTGTTTTTGCGCACAAAAAGTATTCTCGTCGCTTGATAAACTTAAGATTGAGCCACTGTAGTCACTTGGACTATTTTAACGATGTCTTTAATAACTTTTCGAGGCCGGCAAGTTCAATCCCTTAGAAGCCTATGGAGGAGTGATCCAGCTCTCAGATTTAATCAAAAATATCT
The DNA here is from genome assembly GCA_026230005.1 of Gila orcuttii. Classification (NCBI taxonomy): domain Eukaryota; kingdom Metazoa; phylum Chordata; class Actinopteri; order Cypriniformes; family Leuciscidae; genus Gila; species Gila orcuttii. Next base: position 3,838,209 of record JAPDVR010000008.1, on the reverse strand, counting down.
TAATTCGTGTTGCGAAGATGAACAAAGGTCTTACGGGGTTGGAACAACATGAGGGAGAGTAAATACTGACAGAATTTTCATTTTTGGGTGAACTATCCCTTTAATACCTTTTTCTGAAAGAGCATATTCTACATCCCTTAATCCTCCCAATACCTAAACTTAACAACTAACTTACTAACTATTAATAAGCAGTAATTAGGAGTTTATTGAGGCAAAGTTGTAGTTAATAGTGAGAATTGGACCCTAATCTAAAGTGTGACCTAATATGAATATAATTATATAATAATAATAAAAATAAGTAATTAGCAGAATGCAATATACTATATATGGTTATGTGTAACATATAATTCTCCATTTATAAACTCCCTGACCTCTGCAGCTGGGAGATTTCCTGGTTGATGTCACTGATATCCTTGATTCCCGTCAGCTCAACCAACCCAACAGAACTGCTGCTGTCCTGGAAAAATCATGTTATGTGTAATCTAGAGTATGACTGTATAATTATGCAGTGCTCCTCCATGTGCACTAGGTGGCGTTCTCGTTGCCTGAACATAAAGACTGACTTCATAGTAACAACCAAAATTACTTTCTCAGTACATTACTTTCTTAATAATTTTTTTCAGTCTTATTGTAATTGATTTGTCAGTGTATGTGACTTTAAGAAGTGTTGGCATAATATTTAATTTAAATGTTTTATTTTCTGATGATGTAACCAAGACCGTGCAGGCAAGGAAAAATAATATTAACCAATAATATTATAGCCCACTTTTCATGATTAAACATTAATTGTAAATTTTTGCTTTGATTAATGGGCCAGTATCAAGTTGACAGGAAGGTAAAGAGAGAGAGAGAGAGGAAGAATGGGATTGAGAAATGCAATTGAACCTGCAAATGTGTGTATGATGTGCATTCAGAAGTCAACCCAGATTGTCAAAACGAAGTTAAGAACACAATTTATTCTCACAGCGATTCATGGATGTCAATCAATGAAGATTCTGTCTACAGGAAACGCATCACTTACCCTGCTCAGACTGGTCAACGGGGTCAATTCGGACATGAATGACGTTGTGAATCCAGAGAGAATCTGGATCAAGTTACAAATAAAAAATAAAATAATATAATCAGATAAAGTACCTTACATTTGTAACGCATTGTATAAACTGGATTATCAAAAATATGCATTACCACGTTATGTAATAAATGAAACATTGTTAACTAAATTAACTTCTGTCAGAATTTATTCATCTTCATTAATATTCATTTTAACATTTACTAATTCATTCTTAATGTTACATCTCTTCACGTTTGTTAATGCACCGTGATCTAACATGAACAAACAATAAATAATTGTGCTTTTACTAACAAAAACAAAGATAATTAAAAAAAAAATGATATTATTAATTGTTAGTTCATGTTAACTTTATCCATTAACCTATGTTAACAAATTACACCTAATTGTAAAGTGTTACTGAAACATTTTTGGGTTAATTTACAATAAGGTCTCATTTGTTAACATTATTAGTTAATGCATAAGCAAACATGAACATTTTACAACATTACTCTTTGTTAATGTTAGTTTACATGAATACATGTTAGTTCACAATGCATTAAATAATGTGAACAGATACAACTTTTGCTTAAAAAAAAAAGTATTAACTGAGATTAATAAATGGCATTCACATATTACATTGTTACATCACATTGTTAGTTCATGCTAACAAATGCAGTAAACTAATGTTAACAAATCAGACTGTATTGTAAAGTGTTACCAATTAATCATACCATGACATTTTAGTCATGTCCCAGTCTACCCATAAATATACAAATATACAATATATAAAACTATAAATAATATACAAATGAAGGTAACACTTTAGAATAAGGTTCAAATTAAAGTTCAGATTAACAGATACAACCTGAGCTGACATGAACTAGCAATGAACGGTTAATTAACAAAGATGACTGCAAATGTATTGCTCATTGTTAGCTAATATAAATGCATTAACTAATGGGATCTTATTGTAAGTGTAACCAAAATAATATTATAACAAAGGGATCCTGCTTTTAATTCCTTGGCTACGTTCAGACTGTCAGTCCAAATCCAATTATTTGTGTAACCGATTGGATTGTGATCAAAAATTATTGATGTCCACACTGTGTATCGCAACTGTTCAGATACGATTTGTGTGTCCATGCGGCTCTTTCGTTTTCCGGAATATCTGCATTGGTTTCGAAGGCAATGACGTTGCATTGGTAAGCAGTAGGGCTGGATATTGACACAAATTTCACAATTCGATTCGATTTCGATTTACAAGCTTGCAATTCATTTAGTCATTTAGCAGACACTTTTTTTGAAAGCTGATTCCTGTCCTTAAAACAGCAGAGTTAATAATAACTAAAGGGTTAAGGCCAGGTCAAAGGGCATCTATACTGTATGAACTGAAAAGGTCATTTACATTTAGTCATTTAGCAGACGCTTTTATCCAAAGCGACTTACAACTGAGGACTAAAGCAAGCGAGTCATCGTGAATAGTCATCGCAATTCGATTCGATTTCGATTCAATATTGATTATTTTGTATATTAGGAAGGCTACAACACTCTTAACTAATGCTGTAAACTATGGGAGTCAATTGTAGCCTACTAGGCTTCATTAGCCTATTATAATACTGAAGGTAAAAATTAACTGATTTGTATACAAACACTTAAATTACACTTAGTAAATTACACAACTAATAAACTTATATGAAAGATAAACATTTAAATAGTGTCTGTCATAAAAACTTGCCAGATTTTTTCAAACATGCATTAAATATTGAAGAACATTAAAAATTATAATGAATATGTTATATGGTGCATATATTTAGCAAAATGCTCCTCTCCAGAGTTAATTTTTCTAGCTGACTAACGAGTTTATGGTCACTGGATATGTTTTTTCTGAGGTAAATGTGACGTTACATGACATTGTTTGCAAGCTATTTTACTGACTCTTTCCACGGTTGAAACACTGATGGAGCGATTCCATGTGACGATACGGATTTCGATAAGTTGTACTCTATCTTTTAACACACTATCAGATGCTCATTCATGTTTATTTCGCGTTGTAACTGGTATTATTAAGTATTATTAAGAGAAGATCATGTGCGCTTCTTGTGCTGCTTCTCTTGAGCTGAGCCAGAGCGATCTCACGCCACAGCGACAAAAGGGTATTTATGTTTTTGAATTTCTAAGAAAATGGACGTAATTTGAAATCTGAGACTTAGTTTCATAGCAATAGTAACAAAACACAAAGCTTATTGCGATTTATTGGATGGGATGCGCGCTATAATGTTCCATTCATTCATCAACTGAAAACAGGATGACTAGCCTAATCGATATCGATTCATAAAATTGAGAATAGATTAAAATCTATACTTTTTACCCAGCCCTAGTAAGCAGACGCCAAAAACAACAACAACCGCAACATGGAGGGGTTTGAAATCGCGGCAGAACCAGAGGCTGTTATGCACAGCTTTTTTTCCGCCGGTTTCAAAATATGTCTCCGTTATATTGTCATTTTCTGCTCGTCCGGCACTTAGCAACAACACAGCATTGTTTCGGCAGCGACTTTCAGCATATTTCCTATAACAACGTCTGACGTTTACATTTTACGTGGCGTGAGAAAGTCACATAAACTTTGTGTAATTGCACAAGTAAAAAGGCAATTAGAGCTTATAGCATTGTAGGCAGGTATGATGTATAAAGTAGCACCCTTTCTCTGTTGTTTGTAATATTTTTTCTTGCCCTCTGGCACTGTTCTTATTTTATTTTACTTTATTTACTTTGTATTTGTTTTACTTTGAATGATTATGTCTCATTGTATTGTTCTGGTTCATGACATTAATAAAAATAAATAAATAAATACATTTTAAAAAAAAGTCACATAAACCACACGAAATCCGATCAGGGCAGTCACACTGAAATGGATTTCCAGAAATGCAATTTTAATAGGATTTCAAACCACACATGGATGTAGCTTGAAACGGATTTTTAAAAAATTGCATTTAATGTAATTTTTTGCTGGTCACATTAGCTAATTCTGATCGGATTTCAATCAGATATGCACAATAATCAGATTTGGACTGACAGTCTGAAAGTAGATATATACATGCTATGTGAGAGGATGCATGTGGTCCACTCACAGGTGTGCTCACGACCTCTCTCTCTGACGGTGGTATCATGTCAGGGGTCAGACTCTGAGGAGGGTCCACTCCTTTAACTTTCTCCTGAATCAGGTGCATCGCCAGACAGAACTGCTCTTTGGTGAGTTTACCGGTACGCTGAGTGTCCGCCAGCGACCTGCAGACCAAAACAACAGACAACAACGTTATGCTTCTATGAACACATGCATGAAAGATAGATAATGTGCAACATATCATAAATCCAATGCTGTTGGACTAATGAAAGAACACAAAAAGTTCATTTTGCAAGCACTAGCAAGGTTTTAAAGCAGCACTATGTAGTTTTTGCTCTCGGGGTCCCCCTACAGTTGGGAAACAGTATTGTCTTCTACTACTGTCGTGAAATCTGTCATGGTTACATCAGGAGATACACATGCATTTGTTGACAAGCCGATACCGTCTTGAGTTCTCGCGAGTTCTCATGTCTTGGGCAGACTGCCAGCGTTGATTGTGAAATGTCTTCATCCAAGGTACATTGGCATATATTTCAGCATGTCATATGAATATAATTTCATGGGTTTTATTTTTTTTCAAACGCCAAAAGATCGCGTAGCTCACGTTTACAAGCCAGCGTCATTATAGTAGACTATTGGCTACTGTTTTACATAATGGATAAGCTAATTCAATTCAATGTTTGTGTGGTAGGTAATAGCCATATATCGTCAATATTATAATATCAAGCTACCATAGATGAATCCGCAAATTTGAAAAATCGATTTGCATTATAGCCTGAGGCAAGACACTTTCACCGGAAAAATAAATAAACAAACATGACTATCATGAAGATAAATGGAGGACCAGATAGATTCCCTAACATGACAAGGTAGACAACAAATTCGAAAAAATAGAGATAGTATGCAAGCAATATATTTCAGTCCTTCCAGAAAAACGCTGAGTTTTTTTGTGATTGTGGCGGGCAAAAATCCTTGATTATGCGGCCCGTTTTCTTTAAAAATGCTGCAATTTTATGCGATGAAATTGCGGGAACTTGCAAAAAATGCGGTTTGATGAAAAAGAGAAAAAAAGTGATTCCCCCAACACCCTGTTCTCACTAGGCTACTTCCTTAAATGTAAAGAGTCATTTCTTATTACTTCCTTTGATAAGCAAGCACACTACATCATAGAAAGTGCTGGAATATTTAATTTCTCATCTTGTTTTATTTCAGACTGTAATGAGTGTAAATAAGGTGTGGCCCCTTTAAGAGCTGCGCGCTCCCTGTTGAACTCTCTGAAGTGTTATATTATATGTGCGCCTCGAACACCCCATGTGTGCGGGTAATTTCTGTTTGATGCTACTTATCTTATTTTGTTTATTAAGTAACGATGTGACGGTAGAACGTGTGACAGACAGTTATACAAGTTCGATTTGTGAGATGTCAATTGCCTCCATGAGTCTGTCTGGCCTCTGCAATAACTTCAGCTGTGAGCTATCCCGTCGCGTAATTGCGTCACTTCATAACGTTCCCATGGAAACGGGGAAATTGTGTGAAGCAAACGCAACATTTTTCAACTTTCTGCTAAGATATATGTGACTTTTTTGCAACGAAAATGCGAGGATTGAAATCATGCAAACCCCGCATATTTTGCACGGAAATCGGCAATTTATGCGGCGTATTTGAAAAAATGCGGCCCTCGCATGAATATGCGGACTTTGGCTGATTATGCATTGAATTCAGCGATTGCATAATCACGTTTTTCTGGAGGGACTGATATTTACTAGTCCAACAGCATGACGGCCAGGTCAGCATCGGTCGGGCACCCCTCCTCCTCCTCTAGCTCACACCAGCGAGCGAACGCTGGACCAATATTGATCCTCGTCCGGCCTTTTATTTTGTCACTCTCCCTTTTTCTCTTTCTAGCCTCCTCCGACAAAACCTTTGCCTTCTTCGTTTTAGTTGCTGCTTCGGCCGTGACCACAACATACAGACGGCAAACAAACGCTAGTTGGGCTCTCACGTCAGAATCTGAGGAAGTGGGGGAAGTGACGAATGCTGTAAAGCAGGGGTCACCAACCCTGCTCCTGGAGAGCTACTGTCCTGCAGATTTTAGGTCCAACCCCAATCAAACACACCTGGACCAGTTAATCAAGCGGTTCAGGGTTACTTGATAATTACATGCATGTGTGTTGGAAGAGGGTTGGAACTGAAGTCTGCAGGACAGTAGCTCTCCAGGAGCAGGGTTGGTGATCCCTGCTGTAAAGCATTCGAATTTTGTAGTTCTTTTTGTGCTCCGGTTACTACCCGAACCCCGAAGTTACGTAGTGCCAGTAAAAGCGATACAGACACTGTCAGGCTATGACAGACGTGTCATTCAACCTATTGTAAGTCGATGTACCATCTCAAGGGTCTTGGAAATATATTATGAAGGTTGAAAAACTACATAGTGTTGCTTTAAAGCTACACTGTGTGATTTTTACCCCCATCTAGCGGTGAAAAGGTATATGACCATCCAGTGAATATTAGTTTCTGTTCCTCTCAATTCCGATTTTGTTTTAACTCCTACGGTGGCCAATGTAGTCCAAGATTAACATGGCTTCCAGTTCGACCTCGTCCATGAGTGTTCCTTCAAGTAATGAGGTTATTTTAGAAAACTATTATAATTTGCAGTAATTTAATTTGTCAAGTAACATATAGGTTATGAAATCTATGTAAAATGAATAATAGTTTACAATACTAAACAATACTTTTCATCATTGACGCGAGGAAACCTATCCTAGATGTCGTTCTAGCGTTATGCACAGCACACCATGATATAATTAGCCAAGCAACAATAAAACTTCCAATATACACAAATAGGCTTAATTAACGTTACCTGTCGAGAAGAAAGCAGGCAACGTCGGCGTCCTTTTTAAAATCGTTGCTCGTCATGAGCTCTTTCCATCTTGGAAAGGCAACTCCAATATTTACTTTTGTCTTGTTGATTTGCCTGTTGCGTTGCTGTCTTAATTCTCTTTTTCGCTTCCTTGGCGACTCTGATACGTATCCTCGAGAATAAGAGTGATCCTCCATCAGCAACAGACTTTCAAAAAGGCTTTCAGGTTTTTTTATATATCAATCTCAAGCAATCCCCCTCTTTACATTTGACACGGTGCCATCGAGTGTTAAAACGCGAAAGGCGAAGCTTGAATTAACGGGTATGTCCCTCTTTGGCTAATGTACTTTCAAGATGGAGGGGCAACATGGCGACCGACATTAGAACCCCTTACCCGTATGTATTTTCAATGGCATATTATACACTCACGAGAATACTTTATTACTTGAACGAAGTAAATATACATTAATGAGCACATATATTTTTGAAAGAACTAAGTGTTTTTAGCTAAGAATAAACTAAAAAAGTTACACAGTGTAGCTTTAAAAAGGCTGTGGGTGACTTTACTTAGATATCTCACCATATGTGTGCCAGGACGCTCTGAGGCAGCCGGGAGTTCATGAAGATATCCTTCACTTCACCTCCTCCAACCATCCCATCAAAATCAGAGTCTGCCAGATCAAAGATCTCCTCGTACTGCTCTCTGTCATCCGCCGGCACCACCCAGTGATCAGAGGACGGCTGCAAAGACATATTTAGGGGACATTTTGAATCACATGACTCATGTTATTTTTGCAACGTGCATTATGAGAATTTTCCATATGCATCATGGCTACTAGGGGTGTAACAATATATCGTGTCGCAATATGAAATATGTAGCAATATGTATCGTGGATAGTGACAGTATGTATTGTGTATAGTTCACCCAAAATAAAAATGACCGTGTGAGAAAAAAATGCAAGTTTTCAGAGTTTTAGTGTACTATATTTAACGCTGAATATAATGTATAATAATGCAATGGGGGAATATTTGTGGGTCCTCATAATGCCAAATGTCTTGTGTTACCAGTAAAAAGTGGCCTACATTATTTTAAATATATATAGTGCAAGTATATTCGTCTAAAATAATTCTGTATTTTCAGCTTCAGAATCATGACTTTTTTTTCTGGTGTCACTTTTGTCCTGCATTGGGTTTCCAACACTAATTCCAAGCCTATTCATTTTTACACACACAATGTAATACCAAATTTAGCATTTTAATCAACAGTACATTTTTTGTTAACCTTTTACCATGTCTTGGAGTATCGTAATAATATCGCATCGTGACTTGAGGGTATCATTACACTCCTAATGGCTACGTTCTGACTGCAGGTAAATGTGGCCCAAATCAGATTTTTTTTGCTCACATGTGACTCAGATCTGTTTTTCTCATGACAGAATGAACAGCACAAACCACATCTTATCAATTCCAATTTGTGTCACTTACATGTGTGGTACTTAAGTCAGATGTTTTGCAATGCGACCACAGTATGAACAGTCACATCGGAATTCATGTGACTTTTACGTCACAACATTTGTCACAATTCTGCGCTCATGGGAGTCACTTCAAAGATTTTACATACCCAATGTTATCAAGACGGTTGCGAAAGATAGTCAGTGGAATGACAGTGATCCAAAAATGAAAAAAAAATGATCCCTTCTCTGTGGGCCTCGAGTGAGTTCACTAGTGTAACAGCGCAGCGCTTCTGTGTTGTACGTCACACGCATCACACACATGACCAGCGTCGGCCAATAGTGAGCCTACGAGTGACGTACAACACAGAAGCGCTGCGCTGTTACACTAGTGAACTCACTCGAGGCCCACAGAGAAGGAAATGAATAGTTGAAATAAAGTCGTTATTTTTGTTTTTTTTGCGCACAAAAAGTATTCTCGTCGCTTGATAAACTTAAGATTGAGCCACTGTAGTCACTTGGACTATTTTAACGATGTCTTTAATAACTTTTCGGAGAACAAGTTTCAATCCCTTAAAGTAGCAGTGTGTAATTTTTAGCGGCATCTAGTGGTGAGATTTGCGAATTGCAAACACCAAGTCACTCGCGGCCTATCCCTCGGTTTTCAAACTCGAATGAGAAGCTACGGTGGCCGACGTATGACAAAAGATGTCGTCGTCTGAGTCTGAGTCAGCAGCAGAGAGTAGTAAGTCAAGCAATGAGGTTTCTTTAGCGCTGTTTGTTTGCTTTCGGCTACGGTAGACACATTACGTCACAATATGTCGACCTTCATATAAGGGGATTCCCGCGCCTATGTAGATATAAATGTCTCATTCTAAGGTAATAAAAACATAACGGCTCATTGAGTAAGGTCTTTATACACCACTGAAAACATAGTTATGGATCTTATATTGCATTTCTGTCAATAGATCCTAAGAAATATCACACATTGCACCTTTAAGTAGCCTATGGAGGAGTGATCCAGCTCTCAGATTTCATCAAAAATATCTTAATTTGTGTTCTGAAGATGAACGAAGGTCTTACGGGGTTGAACAACATGAGGGAGTAATTACTGACAGAATTTTCATTTTTGGGTGAACTATCCAAATATATTGCTTTGTGCAACGTTCTGATTTAGATGTTGATCTGAAGTCTGACTATATACTATATCTAAGCCATAGTCAAAGTCTATCTTTGAGAAACCGGCCCCAGGAGCTGATATGAATGTGGTTGGACAGGTATTTTGTGTTACACAGGCACAACCGCATTGGTGTGTTCACCTGTGTGTGTGTTTGAGGCTGCGGTGGTGTCGGGGTGGAGCGCTTCATTGAGTTTGATGGAGACAGATTTGTGCTGCTGCCCATAGGACTCTTGGAAAGCGCCGGCACGGGCCGCAGGGTCTCCATCATGAGGAACGGACTGGAGGGAAGAACAGGAACGGATCCCGGGAGAGCTCCTGGAAACTTCTTACGTTTGGATGGAGGGATGAGAGATGTAGGGAGGGTGGACGGCATAGGCTCCTTCTCTCTGGCGGCATAAACCAGGTGCATCACCTGCAATGAGCAAATAATGTGCAAATAATGTGAATATATAAAACAAATAATGTGAGCTTTTATCAACAAGTGTTCTGTTTCCTCTTGTCACAGAGATTAAAATCCACAAATACTTACTCTATAAAGCAAATAATGTGAGCTTTTATCCTATAGTTGACACAATGAGCATTGGAATTTTTCTTTATGATTTTCCATAAGTGTCCCGTTTCCTCTCGTCACATTGAATAATATCCACAAATACTTACTCTCTAATCTATTTCGAGATATATATTGCACATTGAGCAGTGTGAGTAATATTAAAAATTAGAGTGAGTAAAATAACAGCACCCCTCTCCCCAACTCAAGACACATGATTTGAGGAATCATTCATGTCTGAGCACAAACACTTCATGATGATGAACACGCTGAAGTATTATTTAGTGTTAGAGGTTTGTTCACATCATTAACCCAAAGTATTAATAATAAAAGCACATAAGGTGGTATTTTGTTTGATGCATCATTTGACTCACCACTGAAAACTCATCTTTATCCAAGTGCCCATCTTTGTCAATGTCACTGAGATCCCAAATCTACAAAACAAAGAGATAAAAAGTTGAAAAAACATTCACTAATATGCTAAAGATCTAAACAACATTAAGTACATGAAATATATTTTTGGAACCAACAATATCAGACCTTTTATTATTATACTTTTTAATAATGCATATACACACAACCGTTAAAACATCAGTAAGTTTAAGTTTTACTCCAGCCTTCAGTGTCACATGATCCTTCAGAAATCATTCTAATATGAGGATTTGCTGCTCAATAAACATTTCTGATTATTATCAATGTTGAAAACAGTTTTTGCTGCTTCATGTTTTTTTCAAGATTATTTGATGAATAGCAAGTTCAAAAGAAAATAATTTATTTAAATTTTTTTAACATTTTAAATATCTTTACTGACACTTTTGATAAATTGAATGCCTCCTTGCTGAATAAAATAATGTTTCTTTAAAAAAAAACAATCACAGTGACCCCAAACTTTTTAACTTTAGTGTATGTTTTTAAAGTAAAAAGTATATTATTTTTATAAACAGTTACCCATCATTTCTACTAGATTTTTTTATGTTTATGTGCCTGATTTAATTTTAATCCAATTCTAGATTAAAAATGTAAATGCTGTTTATAAAACCATGGCCATAATATCAGTACAACATCAGTAAAATGAATAGATTATTGATCTAAAATGTCTATAACAGTGCAGGCCTATTACAAAGTAATGCAGACATTCACCTTTCCAAGCACATCGAGAGGCAGGTTTGAGTTCATGAGGATTGGTTTCACTTTATCACCTGACAGCATCCCACCAATTGGACACAGACTCTCAAATATCCCATCATACTTTGCTTTATCTTCCGGCTGGTGAAGCCAAACACAATGGAAAGGAGACAATGAAGTATGGTGAGAGAATCTGAGACCGCATAAATGAGTTTTTAATCACAAATTTGATTTTATTCCAGTAATTCTGTACCTTCACTATCCAGTTAAAATCAGTTGTGATGTTCAGGGATGGGCTGCCGGTGTCTCTCTGCAAAACACACATTTACATGTATTGATTTAGCAGATGCTTTTATCCAGAACGACTTACAAATCAGCATGCAAACGTATTAACTGCGATTAACTGTCAACATCAATGACCATATTCAACTAGCTGACAGTGATTTGAGATATTTTAAGGATGTGACACATTCAGATGTTATCCATAAAGCAAATGTTCACCACATCTTTCATATTACACAAGCTATAAATCTACAGCTAAACATATGTGGATCACTGAATTCATTTCAGATATCCAAAGTGACAATACTCACAAATTTAGGGATGGGTGTGTTCTGGCTTAGAATGTTTAGACTGACATCACTTCCTCCTTGAGCAGAAGCCACCAGCCTCAGCGCAGTAAAGAAACCCTTAATAGAGACTGCAGTTAAACTCAAAACACCACACATCTACTGCATTCATACAGATAGCTTTATTTTCAACTAATAATTAAGGCAGAGTCTTGGAAAATTTTGGATGTGAATTTATTTGTTAAAAATGTAAATAACTTATGTCCATTACAGCCAGCTTGTGATGTTTTTTTTTTTTTTTTTTTTTCAGAATCATTCTTTTATTTATTTTTTTATTATGCAATCCAATACTTACAAGTGACTGATACAACAAAAAACATCAAAGCCACATACATAAACATCAACATACATACACGTGTGTGTGTGTGTGTGGAAATAACTTAGAGGAACATCTTACAGATACAACAGACGTAATAAAAATTAACTAAATAATAATAGAAGAGAAAAAAAATTGGTATTAACTGGAGGATGAGGAAGATATGATAATATAGTCTCATAAAAATATAATAAAAGTAAGAATAATAATAGTAGTAGCATTAATAACTAATCTTTTCATCAGGAATGAGGGGAGGTTGGAGGACAAAGAAGAGGACAAATAATAACAACAAAAAATAAGGCTATTGCTAATATATAAAAAAAAAAGGTTGTTTTTTTAATTCAGCTAATGTTTCCATTTCTATAGCTGACATATTGAACAGTTTTCCCATTCATACACCGTCATGGACCGTCTCTGCCTTATATACGGCACTAGAGGTATGTTCACACTGTCAGTCCAAATCCGATTATAATGTGTATCTAAATTATTGACTGTTATATTATTATTACTTTGAGAAGTACATTCTACTGTACATGTATTTCTGTCATAATTTCTTCCATTCAAATTGCTGTGAAGCCCTTCAAGTGTCTGTGTGTATCTGACGATAGTTTTCTCAAATGAAATGGTGATGAAGTGACTCTGCAAATGAACTTTATGCGTTTATGTCCTCATACTGTGAGACGGCAAACACTAAAAACACCACAAGCGTCTCATGTGCTTCAGTATATGTAGTAGATGAAACTGTGCTGCTTATTCACACAGAGACAAGCAGAACATGCAGACTATTGAATAGCCAGGGATGGATTTACTTCATACATACTCAAAAAAAATATTATTAATTGTACAGCCTTGTGATTTATTCATCCAAAATTTGCCATATTCCATGGCATTCCATGTTGAACAGTAAATTCTGTTTTTATGACTGGATTCTGTGTTTCGGCCCACGTCTTCTGCATCACAGACTTACACATTGTATTTTTATAGCCAGAAATCTGACTCACCGAGGCTAATAAATGTGGAAATTTTACTTGCATACACATTTAACTTTTAATAAATTAAACTGTATTAACAGGATTTAAGTGTGTGTCACACTTGGCATGTTTGATTTGATTAAAACGAACCCTGGTGCGATTGCTCTGTTAGAGCGGTTCATTTGAATGAGTGTGAACATCATCTGAACCCTGATGACACCAAACAAGCTGAAGAGAGTCTCGATCTGCTTCCACACTAACTCTGGTGCGGCTCGAATGATATATGAACACAACACGGACCAAAGACATGTAACTGAACCAACAACAGGACATGATGTCACAGGATGAGACACTAAAGATCACAGAATGCTCAAGCATAGCTGTTTTTTCTCATCATAGTATCATATCAAAACTATCATATGCAGTTACACACACACAACCAGCGCATTTATCCCAGAACACAGCATTGTTTTAGATGTTCGGTAAGTTTTTAAGCGAAATATACATTATAAAAACCGACCAATCAGGTTGTGAACGTATCCCTATGCCTTTAGGTTCAGTGTTAAAATGCCAATGTGAACGATAAGTGGACCAGAACTAAATGTTTTGGGGTTTTTTTGTTCAGGACCAAACAAACTACAAGTGTGAACTAAAGCCCTATTCGCACGGGATAAGTATTACCTGGTGACCTCTAGTCATTTGTAATAATTGCGGAGTTTGTCTGAGATCTCAATCCCGTGCGAATCGGCCATGTCTGTAATTTGTAAAGTAAAAATTACCCCGCAAATTACCTACTATATTTCGCCGAACACCAAGGTCCTGTGATAATATTAGTCCCGTGCGAATCGGCATCTCTGTGATTTGGCCTGATCATGTATCATTTTTTCAAGGTTTTTGTTTCATGCGCGCCTTTTTATCCATCTTTCGCGAAGAATGGAGACTGGTTTGGAGTGTTTTGATAGTATTTTGGGTGCTGGGTCATATCGCTATAGCCTACACAACAACACAATTTGCAGAAAGTGAAAGCTGAAAATCATCAGAAGAGCAAAAACAAAAAGAATGATTAGATGGAGATGAATGACATGTATAGCAGTATGCGGTAAGGAACTTTATTCTGTTTATGTCATAATATATCATACAGCTAGACCTACGGCTATAACGAAAAGACATTTCCAAGCAATAGCCTATTGACGTCCTATCCGGGAGATAAGTCAGTAAATTTGAGTAAAATCACAGGCTTCGGTTATCCCGTGCGAATGCGCCACATGAAATTCAGATGTGGGGGGGTAATTTCTAAATCACACGAGGTCCCCAGATAGTACTAATCCCGTGTGAATATGACTTAAGACTCCAAACGAATGAAGAGCTGATATAAAATTATATCATTCAATATGACGGAAAAGATCATTTGCAAATGCCTATTCTGACATGAATCAATGGTATTTACCTTTTTATCCAAGTAACCTTTTCTTTCAGGATCTGACAGATCCCAGATCTGCAAAGAAAAGAAAAAAACACACAGTCATTTCCTACCAATAGTTCCAGCGCTGCATCTCAAGGCTTTCAGATGTTCAGAGATGTGATTATTTTCTCTCACCTGACCCAATGTGCTATCTGAAAGACCCGATTTCTTCAAGAACTGAGCGGCATCTGCAGCGCCCACTTTCCCAGTGTTTCCTGGATCCACCTAAAACACAACAGGCCATCAGGAAATAAACATGAACAACACATTATCAGTATCAGCCAATATATTCATATTATACGGATTACTGACAATGGAAGCACATAATATATCAGGGCTTTATTGGTTACATTTCAAACAGCATTTGTAATTTCCGGAAATTTCTATACAGGTTATCCCCTTCAGGAAGTAAAAGTTGAATTTACCTGTCTGTATAAGCTCTCATATGTAGGGTTTCCACTTGATAGCTGCATAAATATGAGTGAAAAAATGAATAATAGTAAAATAACAGTAAAATTATAAGTATAAGGGTAACACTTTACAATAAGGTTTCATTATTAACTAGGTCTAACAATGAAAATACCTCTAAAGCCGTTATAAATCTTAGTTCATGTTAATTTCCAATGTTTAATTAAAATCAAAAGTTGGATCTGTTAATATTATTTAATGGACCTGAGCTAACATGAACTAACAATGAACAGCAGCTTAATAAATACTGTAAGTAATAAATGTTTTGCTTATTAGTTAATGCATTAACTAACGTTAAATAATGAGAAAAGTGTTGGTAAAGTGTTACTAATATAATGAACTTGCTAGTTTGTGTGAACAGCATAAAGCTTGTCAAAAACATCTTTGGGCCAGAAAAAGTAAAAGAAAAAGAAGGAAAAGTGTATTTGCATACCATACAGTATTTATCTTTATTGCAGCATTATATTCTTTAAAAAAAAATCAGCACATTTTCCCTTATGCTAATGTTTAACTATCACTTTTGTTCCCAAATTTTATTATTCATGTTGATATTTGTCAATAGATAACAGTCATATGATTTTTCCAGAAAATAGCTGGATGTATAAATAATATATGATTAATGGAAGGGGCATTGATGGCGTCACATAATGAAAACCGGTTTCTCTCTTTAAAGAAACTGTAAACTGCTGACATAACACATAAGACTTATGTTTCTGAACAAAATTCTGAATAATTCACAGCTGTCACTGAAAGTAATCATATAAACTGGGCAGTTTCGTATCAGTTTCGTGGGTGTTACAGCTGTCAAGACATAAAGCGAGTCAAAAAGTTACAAAACAGCGTCCTTGAAAGCGCGAATCGGTCAGTAATCAATTCCTGGACGTCGATAAAATATATTACTAGACAAAATTGAAAAGAATAATAAGAAATATTTGCTAACAACAATCGATTACCGAGCGCGTTTCACATGAGAAACCAGCGTTCATGCGTTTAACATGTTATACTTAAACTAGACGTAACAGCCTTTTATACAACCAGAGAACATAAGTTAGAAACATTCTCTGAAAAGGCATTTTAAATTTAAATTTTAATCAACTTTTAAAGTCATTAACTTACCTGACTGAGTGGAGTGAGCGCCGCCATATTTCCTGATTCACGAGCACGCGCACAGGAGGAGTCTCGTAAGCGCGTAAAGACAATGTCAAATCGTAGAAAAAAAGTTACCAAATGATTAAAGATCATATAATTGATATGACAGTGATGGTGATATTTAGTGGCAATATTCACTAAATGATATTAACTTTAAATAAATTATGTTATTTTGAAAAAAAAAAAAAAAACGTGTATGTCAAATCCGGTCAAATCTCAGGATGTGGACGAATATTTCAACACAGGTAAAAAAAAATAATAATAATCAGGTAAAGAAGCAACATCTTTTGAAATAATTAATGTAGTTTTAAACTATATGTAAACCTATGTTATTTAAGAATGTGTTAAGTTTACCGTAGTTCACAGCTTAAGTTTAGTTTAGTTGGGAAAAAGTACAGTAGGCTACGTATCAGAAGTGCTTTACTTAAAAATACTGTTTATTTTATTTATTTTAAGGTGTCTTTGTTAAACTGTAATTATACATTTAAGTACTGAGTAATATTAACTATATACTTACCATGGGGTTAGAATTAGAGTTTGGTACGGTTATTTGCATGTAATTATGCATAATGTATAGTTATTACTATAGTAACTGCATGCAACATATGTTACAATGAGAGTGTAAAATAAAGTGTTACCAGAAAGACTTACATCCAACCAGTTTACTTCACAGTATTCTGCTGTAAAATGTCTCCATCTTGTGAATCAGTTATGGAAATGCAAGACATCTGGGGAAAAAATTATTATAAGGACAAAGTATACCTGTTTAGCGATTATGGATATATTTGAAGATAATGCAAGCAACTACCATGTTCATGTATAGTCTATTACTGCTTATTTTACCAGCTTGTGTGCAGTTCAAATGATAAAAAGGGGTTTGAGTAATGTTTCGAGACATCTGTGAAACCGTCAGATTTCCTTTGCTTAAGTGAGATCTACACAAATCATACAGTCTCTAAGCAGATATCAACCACATGCGCTGCTTCACATCTTTTTACAGGAGTTTGAGTTGGTTTGAAACAGGAAAACTATCTCATAAAGCTAAACAGGGACGTAGTTTGAGATTTTTAAGTGCAATTCATATTATGAACCACAAAAATTTCGAGTAAAACCTCAGATAAACATTCTTGAACTGATGAATTCACAAAAAGGCATATGTGTGTTAGTGTAAGCATGGACAAATGTTAAGATATCCTCTTCATCTCTTCTTTCGGTGTGAATAACCATTCATGAACTATATCAAAAGTTCTGGAGTATGAAACCATGATGTGCTCAAACTCTCAAAATATTACAACTGCATATACAATAAAGTTATTTATTAAAACTTTGGCATTAATTACAACTCTCAACATGTAAAAAGGTGGTTTAAAGTCACTAAACAGGATTTTCAGTACTAATCCAATTTGAACATCACAGTGTGTAGACAACTAGTTTATTTTAACGTGGTCTTGAAAATCGCTGCAAATATTACCACATCCCTTATTGAAGCTCATTTATTTTCAAGTAACAAAAGCTTTTATTAAAAAAAAAAAGAGAGAGAGAGATTTACATCAGCTACAGACTGGACATCACAAAAGTTACTGCCGCTGAAAATCTGTAAGATAAAACAAGCTCAAACTGCAAGACATTTCTGTTGTAATAAATAGAGCTGAAAAAAAAAGGAATTTAACTGAATATCTTGTTTAGGAGATTAACAACAACCACAGCACATAATAACAGAACACAAAAGAAAAAAATCATCAGTGCCAAAGGAACATTATGCCATTGTGATTTTCATTTGCACTACAGTACAAACATTCATTGGTCCTTATTAATGAAATACAAGCAAAAGGAATTTTCTGTGTAAATCGTTCGTATTGTTTAGAAACTCATTCTGCAACAATTTACACAAAAATGATTTTGTTTTGCTCATGTTTCAGAAACGAGGTCCTTTGTTTGGAACCCAGCCTGTGATCCGATTAATCTCTTATTGACAACAATAGGGCAAAAATCAACATCCTCTTCCATTCCGTCTCATTGCAGTTTGCGCTCACCACATTTTTGCAATGTGGAGAAACAACTGTGTAACATCGTTTACTATAACTGTTATTCATGTAAACTTCATTTCCTTCAAACCAACTGAATAGAACTGCCACCTACTCCATTAACTAATATTGGGCATCAATTTTGCAAACATTAAAAGGCACAATAAACTGATCGTAGATCAGTACTCGAAGATGTTACACATATCAGACTCCTGGTACCATAGAAGAAAAGACAATTCGTTAAAAAAAAAAAAAAAAAAAAAAGTTTAATTGGCTCATTAATGGTCAATGGTTGCAAATTAACTGTATGGGCTGAGAACTTCCAGACGCCCTTTTGACCCTGTGTGACATCATAAGTTCCGTCTCTAAGAGTGTCATGTTTAGAATGAATGCACTGCAGTCGTTTCCCTGGCAACCGCGGAATGTGGAGGATAAATGCTTCCTGCTTTACAGTTCATCTTTCGGAAGCGCATCCTCTTCTCCCTCTTCTGGAGGCTCTTCTGTCTCGTCCTCCTCCTCTTCCTCCTCTCCTTCATCCTCCTCACCCTCATCTGCTTCAGTGCTCTGCTCCTTGTTCTTCTCCTCCTCCTCTTTGCGTTTCTTCTCATCCTGTTCCTCCTTCATTTTCTTCTCGGGACCCTGTGGCACGACAGACAATTTGTCAAAATGTATTTTTATTGCTTATTAAGATATTCACTAGTTTAGCAACATGCTAAAGGATAAATGTATGAGGATAAAGGTAGCCGCCTATTTAGCTCTATAAATAGACAGTTTTCGAAATCTTCATGCCTTCACTGATAGCCTTGTGTGCTATATGACAATCCTGGGCCTTTATACAGTGGTCAGTGTATGGTTGTGTATACGCATCTTGTACCTTTGTAGCACCCCATGTTTCATTTCCGAAATCCTCCGCTTCCTTCACATCATCGCCGATGAGGAAGTTATCAAATATAGTGCCAGACTTCACCTGGAGTGACAAAAACAGAAACAAAACATGATTAACAAGTGCACTGTATACATACAGTTCTTATTCCTCAAAGAAACAACAGTAATAATATCTTTTAAATCAGTTGTAATTGCTGCCTAACACATTCATTATGTCCGTTTCACTGATTACATGTGTGTTTTGTGCAAAGTGCTATACAAATAAACTTGAATTGAACTGAATTTGAGTGAGGGTGAACAGTGACTCTTAGTGGTTCAACACTGCATTAAAAGCAATACTTCAACCAACAATTAATATTTTACTCAACCTCAAGCCATCCTAGGTGTATATGACTTTCTTCTTTCAGCCAAACACAATCAGAGTTATATTAAAAAATAACTTGGCTCGTTCTCGTGTACGTGTGTATGGCTGTTCCGGAAGACAGTGATGTCAGTGAAGTTATAAATATGGATCATTTTCTTACAAAATACGCATGGCTTTGCTTCAGAAGGCCTTTATTAACCCACTGGAGCCGTATGGATTACTTTTATGACGGATGGATGAGCTTTTTTGGAACTTAAAAAATTCGGGCACTATTCAATGCCATTACAAAGCTGGGAAGACCCAGGATATTTTTTAAATATAACCCAGATTGTGTTTGGCTGAAAGAAGAAAGTCATGTACACATAGGATGGCGAGTAAATTATGGGATAATTAATTTTTGGGTGAACTATTCCTTTAAGTGTGATGAAGAACTTCACAAACACATTGACACACGTGCTATTGTCTTTCGTTTTTAAAGTTTTTGTAAATTTTGCTGTTTTTGTCATTTTATTATAATTTCTTACACGTCTAATAGTTTTTATTTATTTATATTTCAATTTTAGTTTTAGTCATTTTAGTACATCAAGTTAAACTAAATAGAAATGAGAAATGTTTCCCTAGTATTTTTGTTTCAGTTAATGATTATTTGACTTCAAGTAACAAAAATGTTAATGGTTTTAGTTTTTGGTTAACTATTTTAACCCTACTATTTAGTTATTCCTCAGAAATGGCTTAAAGGTGTGAGAGGAACCATAATTTAGTGATAGTAGCAAAACAGACTACAAAATGTTTAATTCAAGGTTTAAAATTCAGTAATAATCTAGTTAAATACACGCAACTGGTGCCACAGTTAAAAAGCAGTAAATGTATAATAAAAATAAAATAAAAAAACACATTACGATCAACACAATATTCACAATTTGTCTTTTAAAATCACTGTGAATATATAGTGAATATTCAGTAAATCACATATGAAGTGAATGTATGTATTCCTTAAACAGTATTTTTAAAGGGTCATGAATTGCATTTTTCACAAATGTTATAATGAGGTGCACTTGTAATGTTAATAGGATACAGCAAAAGCTTTCATAATTAAGAAAATAATGGGAATTTTATGGAAACACCCAGGCATTCTCTAACCTGCCAGAGATCCAGCCCAAGGACTCCAACGCTGTCGAATTTGTAGATCTGGGAATCAGGAGTGTATTCAGGGTTGTCGATTTCAGGATGCACCCAGACGCCCTTGTAGTTCGGGTTGTCGATCTGTTTGGGTTTCCACTCACCCTGCACCATAACAAAATGATAAATTAAGACCAGAGGCCTAAAACACTGAGGAAGTAGCAACAGTTTACGGCAAAAAAATTTTTAGAAGGAAAATCTGAACCTTGTATTCAGGGTTTGGGATTACGGCAGGTTCCCACTCTCCATCCATATCCTCATCCCAGTCCTCTGGCTTTTTGGCATCAGGATCAGGAATATTCTCAGGCTTATCCCAGTCCTGACAACATCAGACAGCAGAGTTCATGAAACGGAGCAGGCTATGTGTCATTGGTGATATGAATCAGGATCATTAACAGAATCAAACCTCAGGTTTGGTGTCGGTCTCGTCGTCGATCTTAGGACGGTCGTCCCAGTCCTCAGGTTTCTTGGCTTCAGGGTCCTTGATCGTCTTTGGGGGTAGAAGGTCCCAGTCCTCCTCCAGAGAGCCGGACTCCACCTTCTCATTGTCGATCTTCACCACGTACGTCTGATCCGGATTCAGGATCAATGTGTACAAGTGAGTCAATTCATCATCCTGGAGAGAAAGATAGAGTTCATTTAGTCAGCTAGTTAGATTTCAAAAGTTTTACAGATACTCTCAAACATCCCAGCATGCATTTTTCACTATTCTTTAAATATTATCACAGATGGTGTGAATTTCCGTTTTTTTTTTTGTTTTGTTTTTAAATAGCACTTTATACAACACAGAAATTTTCAAAGCAGCTTCACATTAATAAACAGGAAACAACAGTGTTAATGTTATAAAAAATCATCAAATGTGAAACAAGCCCAATGTCAAATACAAGTAGCTCTACAGAAAATAATAGTGTCATTATTGAGCTCAATTTAGTTCTCATCTGATAATGTCAGATAAGAGTGGGCGATCTTGCCAAAATTTCATATCAAGATCTTATAACAAACAGTCACGATCTACGAACTGAATCATGATCTTCTCAATTTTGAGATGTACTATCAAGAATATCCAGACTGGAACAAGCCTATGGACTTTATCTATTTGCACAATTTCAAACACAGTATTGCATTAAACAATCAGTTGTCAAAATAGTCATTAAACTCTTTAAACTTTAAAACACTGCATAGTCTTCACTTTATGAATTAAATATACATTGATTCTTCTTATTAAAACTACTACAGTTATTCAGTCAAGAGCAGTGAGTGATTTTGGCTTTAGTTTAACATTAATGACACAGACAGCAGCATTAGGCTTGAAGACCGAATGCATGGATCTAATATAATGACATGCATCCGATTTCTTTCCCAACTGTTTTTCATTTAATACATACCTGACTGATTTTATGTAAATACTTGCCAAGACAGACATTTTGACATATTTCTGTGTATATTTGAGCGTTTAGACATCTCCGTCTCGCAACGCACACAGAAAGCGCATGGGAATCAGTTTAATGCAGTTTTAATAACTCTTTTTTACAATATAGCATGTACCGTAGTAGACTGCATTTTACGACAGTCACGTTACATGATTTTACTGATTTGGACGTTAAGTTTAGGCTTTTAAGGAGGGGCGAAAGCACACCGCATTAAAGGATAGGAATCAATTATCTTTTTTTTATCTTGATAATCACGTTTTCATAATCATTGGAAGCCAAAATCGAAACTATAATTTGATTAATCCCACAGCCCTACTGCTGTTAAATTGTTTTTCAAATGCCATCCAGGAGGCAGTCATTACTGCAATTTTAACATTTATCACAATCTCTACAATTCGCTTGAAAAGTTGATTGTGGACGTCTTCGAGATCGATCATGATGTAAAATCGCCACCCCTAGTGTCAATGCATTAAACAGATATTGATGCTGAATAGTAATTGCCTTTCAAACCAATGACTATTCTGGATTTAATATCACTAACTCACCTTGCATTTGATCTCTTTCTTGATGAGGTGGTTCTTGCCTTTGTAGTTGAAGATGACGTGAACCTTCTTGGTGCTGTACCCGCAGATATCAGGCCCTGTTGACAAGAAAACATGAATAAATTACCAAACCAAAGACTATATATTTTCACAGACACATGAATCCATTTACATAGGCGTTCACTAGAGAATCTTGGTCGACGTACCGAACATGACGTAATACTGGGAGTCTCCGTGCATGTCAGCCTGGTTGAGATCGGATGGGAAGACTTTGACGTATCCACCGCCGCAGTCGATCTTCTGCTCGTGTTTGACGGTAAACTGGATCACCAGAGGTTTGTCCTCGTTGCTGAATGGATCGAAGCGGGCTGAGGTGGCGTAGAAACGGGCATCCTGACTGGTCTGCAGCCCTGTTGGTGGACGCAGAGATGCAAATCATCATTCGTTTCTTTGCTGAACCAAAGAAGTCATTTTTAGGGATGAGCGAATCATATGTAAGCACTTACCCTGGTCTTTCTCAGCATCTCCGTAGAAGTTTCCAGCGGTCAGTTTAAACTGTCCGTAGTCAGACTTGTGCTCGGAGTTCACCCATCGACTCTTCCAGGCATCTGAGAATTCAGAGAATAAAGTTAGAAACACAAAAACACACATACCAGGGAATGCAACTGTGACCAAGAATGAGTTTGATTTCCATTCTAAAAAGGCAAGGCATTTATCTAGCTCTTTATCTATGAACTTGAAGAGGAAATGAGAGGAATTTATGCGTATGCACATTCCACATACATTAAATAAATTATATTTAAGGAAGTTTGTGGAATAACAAAGTTGGCAAGAAACTTCCTGTTCTTGCAAACTCCTTAGATAGTCACAAACAGTTTGCATGTACAAATGCAAGTTTTGCTTTTATTTTGCATTAGCAAAACTATGTGCCTAATATACTGGCATAAAATAAGTTTAAAAGGAACTTTTAAATACAAAGTTATCTTGTGAAATAAACAACACAATTAGACAAGGCCTTGGATGATGATGACTTAGTAAATGCAATGTACATAATTTGATATTTTCTATTCCTGTCCAGCTGCAGGGTCCCTATGGGTGTGGCCTTCTCTTTCAAGAGAGCTTTTTATTGGACAAACATTTGGACACGCCCCTGTGTGCAAGATGTGTCATCAGAACCTTTGGTCCGTTTTTCGTAAAATTGCAAAAATGTGTATATCTGCTAACTATTAATGTTGTCAACTTTTAGGAGTACAACCAAAGAAAATACAACCAACTACAGTATAGGAGATACATTTAATATATAAACTGGATATTTTAACCTTAAATTGTATTTTCTTAAAAGTAAATGAACAACCCAATTACTATAATGGACTTCTTCAGTAATGCAGTAATGTAAGAAAGAAAGAAAGGAAGAAAGAAAGAACAATAATGGTTTCATTTTTGCTCTGGCAAACTATGCATAAACCAATACTGCTAATAAGTAATAAGATTCACTTTTCTACCATTAAAAAAGTATAATTTAACATCC
Source organism: Gila orcuttii (assembly GCA_026230005.1). Taxonomy (NCBI): domain Eukaryota; kingdom Metazoa; phylum Chordata; class Actinopteri; order Cypriniformes; family Leuciscidae; genus Gila; species Gila orcuttii. The sequence goes on along the minus strand of JAPDVR010000008.1, from coordinate 3,813,930 downwards.
CATTCTATTAATGTTTCATTCAACAACACATTTTAATGTCACTCATTAATGTTGTGACCTACAAATCAACCATGACACGTTAATGATTCACTTACCGCCATCCAGAAACTGCTCTTTAAAGTACACCTCTGCATTGGCAGCCAATGCCAATAATGCAGCAGAAACAAACTGGAATAAAGTAATTATTTGCATTTTTGATAATTTGTGGAACTAAGCCCGCACACTCCCTCTCTCCCTCTCGTGCTCGCGCTCTGCTCTGTCGGGGTTTATCCGTGGCTCGGGAGAAGCGCGTGGCTGCACAGATGTCTGTCGCTCATTGGTCCACAGCGGACGCTCTCGACCAATCACAAGAGACCACGAAGCGCATGTCTCGCCTTCACACCGGATATTGTATCCGCCTCTTGTGCTGTTCTCCGATCAGCTGTTAGTGTTACACACTGACGTGCGGTCTCGTCGTATGATTGGACAGTACTGACTCAGGATCAGTTTCTATGACAACACTTCTGTGTGGAAATCTCACTCAACCGGCCAACCCAAGACGAGTACGCGGAAAACACTGCGATATGTTTTCCTGTAAATACAGCCGGCCCTTCTCTGCTTTATCTGTAGACTTTGATATGATGAAACTATAAAAAACAATACACTGCGTATTGTGTTTTAAGCCCTTCAGAAACGTATGCTGTATCTACAATGACAGAGCCTAACAATTACTTTAAACAAAGTGTTGAATCTGAGATACTAAAATATGTTAAAATATTTCATTTTTTTAGATAAATTAGGTCAACCCAAGAAATTTCTAAGAACTTAATAGGTCCGTATGAAACATTAGGAGCCTTTAAATAGGCCTGAAGATACTCAATTTTATACACTCCATAGTTAATTTGCCATCTGCGTTTGAGATTGTCAAAGTTTCAAGGCCTCGATCCAGATAGGATCAGGATCATGTGGATCACAAAGCTACAAATCTAGATTGTGTGTCTACAATGAATGTTGACCTGATCTAAATATTAATTTCAGGATATTGGGAGTTTTAACTGAATTATCCAGTCATTCCTTCAGCAATAGTTGTTGCAGGACTGTATACAATACATCAGAGGAAATAAACTCTTCACGAATAGATTTTATTTAGGAATACGAGGAAGTGTAAGTGGCGTTGCATATTAAGGTTGATTAGTGCATTTACACAAGTTCATGTAATAATAAAAATTGATAACAGTAGCTTATGGCACATTTAAGCCCCAGGCCATATCCACTCCATTTGTGTTGCACAGAAACAGGAAGCCATATGGGATGTAAATCCCATGGGTAAGTAAATTATTTTCAGTTTTCATTTTTGAACTAGACCTTTAAAATGAATTATTACTTTTTGAATAAACTTGCTTGTGGCAGCATCAGTCTCACATTTCTCTGAAAAAAACTGCAAACGGTCACAAATTTTTGAAAAGTTAGTTCATGCATTCATGACCTCGAGACTAGACTACTGTAATGCTTTATTAGCTGGTTGTCCTGCATCTTCAATAAACAAGCTACAGTTAGTCCAAAATGCAGCCGCTAGAGTTCTTACTAGATCAAGAAAATATGATCATATAACACCGATTCTATCATCACTTCATTGGTTACCTATAAAGTTCCGTATTAAATACAAGGTATTGCTTTTGACTTATAAAGCTCTAAATGGTTTAGCTCCAGTCTATTTAACGGATCTTCTATCGCCTTACAATCCATCGCGCTCTTTAAGATCACTAAATTCGAGGCTTCTGGTCATTCCTAGGATATCCAGATCCACCAAAGGAGGCAGAGCATTTTCACATTTAGCTCCGAAGCTCTGGAATAGCCTTCCTGATATTGTTCGTAGCTCAGACTCTCTCTCCCAGTTTAAAACTAGACTGAAGACGCATCTATTTAGCCAGGCATTCATATACATTTTTTATCTTACAGTTACTGTAAATTCGGCCTCTAGTTTATAAACGCCAGAGGAGAACTGAGCCTGGGTTCTCCCAGGGTTTTTTTTTCTCCATTGGGTCATCTGATGGGGTGTTAGGACACCATTAGGTCACTGGATGGAGTTTTTCGGTTCCTTGCCACTGTTGCCTTTGGCTTGCTCAGTTGGGGATATTCAAATTAATTAACCAATCATACCATTGATCAGCTCTACCAAACTTGGATGTCTTTTTTCCAGTAATAAACAAACATTGTTAAGTTGTTTTGATTGATACAGTGAAGCAGCTTTGATACAATCTGTATTGTGAAAAGCGCTATATAAATATATTTGACTTGACTTGACTTGACTTGACAAAATGATCTTGCATAGCACAAGAGGTTGTGGGCATTATTAATCTATTAAGCATACACACTGCAACATTGTCTAAATACACATTGTATTGCTGTGGAGGGCCTCCAGGAGCAGGACAGATGGAGGAACATTACCGCAGTGCACTTTCATCTGACAAACTTACAACGGCACTTTATCCCGGTAAGCACCATATTATCAGGCACTTTTAGTTGCAGACTAAATTAATCATGACAAATACACCTGCCAATTCTTGTTATATGTATTAACTTTATTCAAAGAAAGAAAATGTTATTTTTCCTTTGGGAATTGATTGGTAGTTGAAACTGCAATATTTCTGTAGCAAAAGAGTTCATACTACAGAAATACGAAATTTACAATATACAAATAATACAGCATGTATACGAATATACAATATAAAATATACAATATACAGTACATTGCTCTCTCTTTCTCTCTCATACACACACACACACGTATATATATATATAGGCTATATATATATATACACATATACATACACACATATATATATATACATACATAGATACATGCATACATACGTGTGTGTGTGTGTATATATATATATATATATATATATATATATATATATATATATATATATATATATATATATACACCTATGTATTAACAATACAGAAAAAAACAATGCAATTTTAACTACCAATGGATAAAATATTCTATCATTGTATAGCCTGTTTCACTCTGAAATATGTCACTTTCCAGAAGTAAAATTGCAAATGCAGTTAGAGTTAGTTTATATTGACAATGGAAATTCATGGATCTGCAGTTTAGAATTTGTTGGTGAAGTTCAATTGAGCAGCAGTAGATGGAGCTGTGACTCTATGGTCAACTTCCTGAATAATGACTAAAGAATGACTACCAGTACTACTGATGACAACAGGTATTTATATGGAGCTGTCTGATCTTGCTTAATCCAAAATACAGTGATGATGTGTGAGCAGTATATGTAATATTGGTGTACTACCTACTTATTTTTTTCATGAGACTATGTTGCATGTGTAATTCAGTGAGTCTAGTTTATATTTTAGGAATAAATACAGTTGTTTTGCTTTTTGAATGCAATTTTCAGTGTGATCTAATAATTATTTTAGGAGCACTATTTTAGATAGTCCACTTTAGACTTTGTAACTTTGCAACTACATTTTAAAGTCCCCATGTGGTGAAAATCAAGATTTTAATGTAGTTTATATGTCTATGTGGTGTTTTTAATATGCTTTAAGACAAATCATGTGTAAATTCATAAGTCGACAGCATTGCTGAGTATTTTCTCCTTAAAACTGCAGTGAACCAAAGACAGTCTCAAAAACACGGTTTGAAATCGCTGGTGTTTCTGACGTCACAAACTACCTTGTAACCAATCAGATCAACGTGTGATCGTCAACGAGTGGATCTCTGAGCTGAGTGAGTGAGTGGAGGCGGGGCTCATTTGCATATTCAAAGCACCACGCATACTAAATGAGGCAAGGGTGTAGAGTTACATTCAAACTATTTTTAAGGCATGAAGAAAAAACATTTCAGGAAAAAAAGTTTAAATATGCATAAACATTTTGGTGATCAAAGATAAGTTTTTAAGGGATAAAATGATTCACTACAGGGGGACTAACTTTAACTAACCCTAACAGTCTACTAATACTCTAATGAAAGTTAGTTGTCATATAGTTGCAAAGTTACTTATAGTTAAAGCAACACTAAGCAAGATTTTTTACCTTAAAATAATGTTTCCAAAATCGTTTCAGTGGTTCATCAAGTCGTGACAAGGTGAAATGCACTTATGCCACAGCTTTGCAGTCCTTTATCTGATATATCCATGCTATGTAAGATTGCCAGATTGGGTCGCGTTTCTGTAGTTCTAATGAGACATAAGAAAACTACTAATTTGACTTGCTTTACGGCAAGCGTTACAATTGCTACAATTGCTCGTTTGTGATGTCGCAATACATCGTACTTTCATAAAATCATGCATCATACTCTACCTTGTCTGTGGCCATTGTTGATTCCAAAGCTGGTGCTGGATAAACAGCGAGCGTGCGCGTGCGACAGTAGGCTGCGGTAGGCTAAATTATTTACGACAGCGGTAATGGACAATTCCGCTTCCAACCTGTAGGGCGACCGCAGAGGAAAAGTCACTTGGTGTTGCTTTAATATCAAAAGTGGACTATCGAAATAAAGTGTAACCAAAAATAGCATTTGATGTTGCTTCCGCTTCATTCGTCACATTGGACATGGAAGGTCAAGTTGACTGCAGTTCACTCTGTGTTCTTTATTAAAATGCAGTAGGTCATCCAGGCATTCCCTGCATACAGAATCAGTCCCTCCAGAAAAACGCGATTATGCGATCGCATAATTCAATGCATAATCAGCCAAAGTCCGCATATTTTTGCGGGGGCCGCATTTTTTCAAATACGCCGCACTTTCGCCGCATAAATTGCCGATTTCCGTGCAAAATATGCGGGGCTTGCATGATTTCATAATCCCCGCATTTTCGTTGCAAAAAAGTCACATATATCTTAGCAGAAAGTTGAAAAATGTTGCATTTACTTCACACAAGAGCAGCCATTTCCCCCTGTTGCCATGGGAACGTTATGAAGTGACGTAATAACGCGACGTGACATCATCATCGAAAAGCTGTAAAACAGGAAGCACACATTTTATTTATTATTTTTTATTTATTAATTTTTACAAAAGTTGTAGCATATTCCTTTTGTAAAGCTACAGAACTTGTTTGACTCATCAATGTTTTGTAAGTTTGAGCCATGTGTTTATTAAGGTCTGAAATAAAACAAGATGAGATATAAATATTCCCAGCACTTTCTGAGATGTGTTATGCTTGCTTATCATAGGAAGTAATAAGAAATGACTTGTTACATTAAGGTAGTAGCCTAGTGAGAACAGGGTGTTGGGGGAATCACTTTTTTTTCTCTCTTTTTCATCAAACCGCAGTTTTTGCAAGTTCCCGCAATTTCATCGCATAAAATTGCATAAATATCCCGCATTTTTTAAGAAAACGTGCCGCATAATCAAGGATTTTTGCCCGCAACAATCACAAAAAAAACTCCTTTTTCTGCATTTCCAGCATTTTTCTGGAAGGACTGAGAAATGCGCATAGGCTACTATGCAATGCATGAGCACACAACGCATGCAGCAAAAATAGTATTGCAACATGCAATTCCAAACGTACCACATGTCCTTACAAGCCGCAAAAAAGGGAAAACAACAGTCAAGCGGTTCTCGCTCCCCTCCTGTCGCCTTGCCAAACCGTCTCATTATGGCATTCAAAGAGGACATAGAAAAGCTGTAGAAATCAAACCCAATTAATTCCGCTTGCTTCCCTTATTATTTGCACCATAGAACATGTTCCTCTAATCAGAGAGTTAACTACATCCCAAGTTCCAGATCCCTGCACAGCGTGAGGACCGAAAAACACACACAATCAATTCATTATTATCAGACCCTCACCCGAGCGAGGAAAATACAGCGCAGGTGAATGAGTTACGCAGTGAATCACACGCTCAATGTTGCAGTTATAGTTCCCTGAGGAGGAAGAGCTCTTCTAAGCAGTTTAAAGGTGCAATGTGTAAAAATTTTGAGTATCTATTAACAGAAATGCAATATGACATCCATAACTATGTTTTCAGTGGTGTATAAAGAACTTACTTAATGAACCGTAATGTTTTTATTACCTTAGAATGAGACATTTATATCTACATAACCGCGGGCGCCCCCTTCTATGAAGGTCGACATATTGTGACGTCATGTTTCTACCGTAGCCGAACGCGAACAAACAGCGCTACAGAGCGCGTTTCCTCACTACCTTGAAAGAGAAGCAGCAGAAAGCTAGAAGCTAGCCATAAACACCGTGAGTATTGACTTTTTGCTTGTCAGTGGTGTAAAATATGTAGTTGGATTGTTTCATGTAACTCTTCTCCCTCGCTGTCGCGGTCGACAAGTCGATCTTGGAAGCATTTTAAGTCGATCGCAAAGAGTTTTCAAAATCAGAGAAAAAAAGCCTATTGTGTGTAGTAAATGGTGTCTAGGGGATGCGGAGGCGCGCGCGCTGTTACAATCATGCCATTTTTGCCGCGCGCACCTTTGGGCTCACGCGGACGCATCGAGTTTAAACAAGGCTTTACGCTTTAACCAGCTCAGCCACAGTAACAGCTCATATTAGCCAGCTAAACTTTTACTACCCTGTTAGAAAAACATATAGTTGCATATAGTTTCATGTGGTTCTTCTCCCTCGCTGTATTATGGGTTTGCAAAACTTTAAAGTTTGTAAACTTTATCCATGATGTGGTTTATAATGGACTGTGGTACAGAAACAGTGACAATGTTACACACTCTTGGCTTACTCTGGCTATTCTCTGCTGTCTCAGACGACGATATGTTTGTCCAGTTTTAGCCACCGTAGCTTCTTCGAAAGGGAGGGGTGAGCAGTGGGCTGAGCCATTAGTGCAACTCGCAACCGAACCGCTAGATGTTGCTAAAAATCACACACTGCACCTTTAAAGAGTTTAATTTCAGCTCTATACCTGACAGATGTGTTTTTTCACAGTAGCCAATATTTAGAGAGTAGGGTGGCGGATAAACACTGCAAAAGTTATTTTCCTACTCAGTATTTTTGTCTTGTTTTTTCCGGTACAAATATCTAAACATTCCTAAATTAAGATATAATCTAACATCATAGTGGCGAGTGTTGCACGGATGATCACCACATGTTTTATAGTCAAATTGTAAACTTTTTAGCATTGTTCCCCATTCTGGAGATGCAGATCAGATAAATAAATTGTTTAATTTAAGTCACCTGTCGCTTGTTTTTTAACTATGGATCAATTCCTTCAATTAAACCAGCCAGCATCCATGTAGAAATCCCTGAACTGACATCATTGTCAAAATGAGCACCGGCCGGCCTCGTGACCTCTGACCTTTACTTCACATCTGTCTGCCGACACTCGTCACAGGTCATGTCATGGGTTTTCTTGACAGGCGATTAAACCATGTCACAACATCACATCACTCATAGTTTATTTGATAATGAAGATTCATATATTTAGGGGTTCGAGCGTGTAGCGCTGATTGTAATTGTTAGAATTTCCAAGGATCAGCATTTTCCCCTAAAAGTGAGGGCAGAGCAAACCGTAAGTTGTAGAGACTTGAAACTTTGAGGGATGGTAGTACTCACACCGTCTACAACGTCACCAAGTCTCGCCCCAATCGGACTGATGGTGGCGCTACAGCGATCAAAAGTACTTAATGGATCATAACTCTGCATTCATTGCCGACTCAAGTGTCTTATATTATTGAAATTTGGGGTATTTAGAATTTTTAGGTTTTAGCCCTAGTCCTTTTGTGCTAGTCCTAGGTTTTTCACCCGATCTGAACTAAACCAGTGCAGAAAGATTCTCTGGAGTCTGTTTGTCAATAATTATTTAAAAAGGACGCCAAATTTTTTTTAAGTGGGCGTGACCACTTTTACTAAAACGGCTTTCCCTCTTGAACAGAAAGAGATGATTTCACCAAACTTGGTACACTTATGTACGAGCTCGATCTGTGGTTGTGTGAAAAAGAACACAGCGACTGGCCACTTGGTGGCGCTATAAAATGTAAAAGAAAATAAAAAAAAAACACAACAATGGCTATAGCTACACAACAGTCCGTGCGATTGACTTGAAAACTGGCATGCGGTGTCTTTGTCACTGGTGCCGCAATTGTCTACGAGGACATTCGTGTATCTCTAAAAACAGGGCCGCCATCGGCCTGTGATTTTCGAGCAGCTGTCAGACAAGGTTAACGCAGGCCAATCGGCTGATTGTAAAGCATTATCTATTGTGAAGGGTCCTTTCATTATGGGTTGTTGTAGCACTGTGTTACAATGGAAGGGGACGAGCCCTATTCATCCACACAGTCACATATAGCCAAAGCAGAACGAAAACAAATTTCTTCCGCAAAATGCATGCAGTTTTGTTTTTTAACCGCTAGAGGGACAAAAGATACATTGTGTACCTTTACACCATAGATATATACACTAGATGTCGCCTTGGGGTTCTAAGCATGCGTCAAAACCGCCGCCATCTTGGAACAGGGGTCTTGTCATAGGAAGTAGCTGGGTAACGCTGAATTCATGGATGATGCCGGACTTTTGTGCTGCGTATGGATGTTCACACGAACGAAATCTAAAAACCAGACAGCAAGGGATTACATTTCACAAGATTGTGAAATTTTGTACATTTTTTTAAATATCTTTGGACTCTATAATAAATACATGTTTGACCGTTGGAATGAACCAAAACAACTAGAAAATCGCATTCATGACGATTTATGGTGATTTTACTTCCGTTAGACCTTTTCCTACATTGACGCTGATGCATTAAAGAGGAGGGGTTCCCCTGTTCCAAGATGGCGGCTCTATTGACCCATTTGTTCCAATGAACTGCCATAGCCAAGGCGACATCTAGTGTTTATATCTATGCCTTTACACAATGTATCTTTTACACTGTGTCTGTACCACCATGGGAAAATCTCAGAGTAAAATTGGGAGTTGTGAAAAATATGTTACACCGGTGTTTAGCCAGGTGAGAAGTTGTATCATCTTTTTACTCTTTTAATTTCTTTTATAACTGTTTTAGTTTTCCTTGCTTTTATTTTGTGATTATTTTAATTCCTTTCTGTAAAGAACTTTGAATTGCCATAGTGTATGAAATGTGCTATATAAATAAACTTACCTTGCCTTGCCTTTAATATCTCAAGCCATTTTGCTTCTCTAGTATGTTTAGATAATTGTAAATAAACAAGTAAAAAATACTGGAAGATTATTATTTTATTATTTTTCGCAGTGTAACTAACATAAGCATGTGCTCACTACATAACTCCCATACTTGCATTTTACTGGTATTCTGTCCTGCAAACTATGCTTGAGAGGAACTAGATTACAAGAAGATCTCAGTACATTTGAGATTAGAAAATGTATGTATTCTAAATGACATTAATGTTTCAAACTCTGTCGTTATGTCATTTGATTTAAGAGGACTGTATGTTTTGTGTCAGTGAAGCGTGGAAACCAGCAGCAGGACGTGGGGCAATTAGGAGCGGGCGTAGGTGCGCACACACACACACAAACACACACACACACACACACCACTCTGTCCCCTGTGGAGGGCTGATGGATGGCCGGCTCATCTTCTTAACAGGCTGGCCTGGTGCCGTTAACCTGCAAGGGCAGGCGAGGACAGGTCACTACACTCGCAACCTAGTCTGGGCCACTGAACACACTCACTAATGAGGGGAAAAACGTTTTAATCACTAGTTGAGCTACAATGACTTGTATATGTGTGATATTTAAGACCACAGACAACAACTACACTTTAAATGTGTTATAAAAATGATCAAATAATCAATCAAATGTCCAGAAAAAACTGAAATTATGTCAATAATATGATTTATCATATGAGCATTGCAATATACACTACCGTTCAAAAGTTTGGGGTCAATACGATTTAAAAAAATTTTTTTTAAAGAAATTAATACTGTTCTTCAGAAAGAACGCATTAAATTGATCAAAAGTGACAGTAAAAACATTCATAATAATGCAAAATATCTTTTCTCTTGAACTTTCAAAGAATCCTGAAAAAGATGAATCATGGTTTACACAAAAATATGTAGTTTTGAAAAATAACTGTTTTCAACTGTGATATAATCATAAATGTTTCTTGAGCATCAAATCATCATATTATACTGATTTCTGAAGGATCATGTGACACTGAAGACTGGAGTAATGATGCTGAAAATTCAGCTTTGATCACAGCAATAAATTACACTTTACTATATATTCACATAGAAAACAGCTGTTTTACATTGAAATAATATTTCACAATTTTACTGGGTTTGTTTTGGATTTTTAATCAAATAAATGCAGCCTTGTTGAGCAGAAGAGACTTCTTTTAAAAACATTAAAAATCTTACCGACCCAAAACTTTTGAACGGCAGTGTATATAAATTTTTTTTTTTTATGCTCAATGGAAACGCACATTAAGATCTACATTTAATTCAAGTTTTACATTTAATTATATTTAAATTAAGTTTTGAGTGAGCTTTCTATTTTATGAATTATAAAAGTTAACCAGTCATGAATTTTTAGCATTCATCTTTATTCCAATTGTTAGTGCAAAAAAACGTATCTCCAAACAAAAACAAAAAATCTAAAGACGTATTCAATCACAACCCCGCAAAACAAACATAATGACAGTTAATATGCATGTCATACAATGATAAAGCTGCAACAATTGTGGCAGAATCTAAGTGTACACATCTTTAAAGAAAATACTATCTTCTTTGGCTTCATCGTAGTTCACAGAAATCCATAAACCGTGCTTTTATAAGAACTCTATTTTATTAACGACTTCTTCAATGCACACCTATATAATAAACAATATGTCAAACATACTGTAAAATGAATTTATTTTGCATCAAGCTTTTGTTTTGCACCATTTGCAACCATTTTAGTTCACACAGTGCATAAAAATGGTTCATGATATGTATTTTTTCTTCGCTTTGCATAGTTACAGTGTCCACAAGGTATTAAAATGATCATGATGCCTCTGTTACTTTTACTCAGTGTCTGTATACCATCAACTTCAAGGAGAAGTAAAAAGAAATCTAATAAGACACAGCTTGTTTCTCAAAGTTGTTTGATCGATTCACTGGACATCGTTTGCACATTTAAATGTGTGTGGAGTTATGACACCTGTCTGGGACGCCCATTAGTTCAGAGCAGAGGGGCAATCGATAATCTTAAACAATGAAGAGTCCCGGTGGGGAGCTGCTCTTTCCGCGTCCTCACACACACCTGCTATGACAGCAACACAATCCGCTAATGACCTCACAAAGTTTCCGTACTGAGAAATCACTGCTTAGGCAGTGTGTCAAACTGTAAAGTGATTCTTTAAGGTACTTTTTTCTCTTCACTGACACCTATAAATGTGGGATTGTCAGTCATTAGATCAATTGTCTACACTTTTCAGTGGCTTTTAATCAACTGGAGTTTAAGTCGTCATTTTCACTTGATCTATTGTTTTATCACTTGCCAATTGCTTTGATTTTTACTCATCTAATGCAATGACATTTATTTTTAGTGAGACTAAAAGCATTGCAAATGCTTCTGCTTTCGCTGTCATAGTTTTTACTCCCTGTTCTTACTTTCTTTTCAGGCCGTAATCTCTCAACAGTGCTTATATATGGCAATAACTACAAAGCCATTGACATCTGGACCAAATTAAAATTGGGAGTAAGCTTTGATTTAAATAATGGATATATCTTCGATTTCATAAAACTAATCTCTTGAAGACATCAAATTATGCAAAATAAACGTAATTTCTGGGATGATTCTGACAACTGTCAAGTACCCAGGCAGGTCATATTTCAACCCAAAAACAAAAGGGAAAAAATGAAATTACAAATTATTAGAAATGATTCAGAAAGCTAATGTGAAAAATAATTATTTAATATTAATAATACTATTAATATTTAATATAATTTAAAATCAATTAATATTGTAGTACTTATTATACTGAATTTAATTTATGCTTATTTCATATATATAATATCCTGTACATAGTAATAATGAGTAATGAATAAATACAGTAATAATGAGATTTTACAGTATTACAGTAATGAGAATATATATATATATATATTACAGAGAGAGAGAGAGAGAGAGAGCGTACATACAGTATTTATAATTTTAATTAAATACAGAAATAATGAGATTTTACAGCATTACAGTAATGAGAATATATATATATATATATATATATATATATATATATTACAGAGAGAGAGAGAGAGAGAGAGAGAGAGCGTACATACAGTATTTATAATTTTAATTAAATACAGAAATAATTAGGTTTTACAGCATTACAGTAATGAGAATTTAGGGGGTAAATATTTAATAAAATAGGCCTAAATTTTCTTCTTGCAAAATATAATTTAGCAATTATAATTACATTTTTTACAATTAAAAAAATTAGGTTCTCTTGTTTTTGGGATGAAATAAAGCCCAGACTTTCTTCATGAAATTCACCCTTGGGACTTTTGACTTTTTAAACCTCAGACTTGTTTTATATGATTATATGATCACGGCGAATGGCAAAAAGGATTGTGGCACTGCTGAACTAAATGCAAGTGATTTAGAAATGGTCTTCACACCATGGCTTGATAATGCAACTACTCATGTAACGTTACAATTCAATAAAAGACATTCTGTTCCTAGGTTTGTTTATTTGACCATAGTAATTAAGTCACTCCTTTTAAATCAAAATCAAGTGATTTCTTCTAATCGATCCTCATGTCTAGATGGTAGAATATGAATTTAACCTCTGAACAGGCATTGAGGTATCAGTTGTCCTGAGCTGCACTGTCCTGTTAAATTAGCCAATGTGCCAAACTTGCCATTGCGAGTCCTCAACCTGGCTCAATGATAAGCAGAGAAGCTTGGCACCGACTGAAACCCAGAATCCTAAGGAGCTTGACGTCTGCGTGTACGAAGTAAGAAACGCCTTACTGTAGATTCTACAATCCCAAACTGTCCGTGCTTTGTTGCCAAAATGATTTCAAATCCAACGTGCCAAGCAGGTTTGACCATCGGCGTAACTCCAGGCATGTTATATTATGAAGATATCCTCAAACGCTGAGGTCCTTAAAATCACATTTCGTTTTATTTTCCAGACAATTCAAAGACGATATGAAATAAGTCCACGCTTTTGACAAATCTTCATGTTTCTTGGTCGCTTCAATGCATTTGGGTGAACCCTAATCCTAAAGATCTGATGCTGGTCATTTCTAAAAACAAAAAAACAAAAAATGCATCCACATGTGCTAATGAGATCCCAATAAAATAATGTAATGTTCACCATTTTCCCGTTACATGGGTTGCCAGGTTTTGTCCATGGACTGAATGTGCTCCTTGGCCTTCATCCTCAAAGCTGCAATGCTAGAGCTGCGGTCTACGTCATCCAACGGGTATTTATCATTAAAAGCCGGGGAACACTGGTAAGGAGGAGGTGGCATTGGTTGCATTCCCTGCACCATTCCTGGAGAAGAGTTCAGAAAGCCTGGGTGACCCGTATATGCGGGCTGGAGGCTTTGGCTTGGTCCCATGAAGCCCGGGATGCTGTGCATAGAAGTGGCACTGGAGAGCGGAGAGGACAACCAGGGGTCCAGGGGTAGAGAGTTACTCATGGGACCCACATTGGGAGCCATTGTAGGTCGGTTGAAGGAAAGCATGGGAGAGTCGTGGAGCTTCATGCTTCCCGTGTCCATTTTTTCTTGCCGCCGCCATTTTGCACGCCGGTTCTGGAACCACACCTATGCGATGAGACAAAGTCAAGAATTATTTATACATGAACCCTGGCACAGAAACTTATTTTGACTCATCTGTCCACAGAAGACTTAGGGCCAATCCCAATTCTCTGTCTTACCCCTTCCCCTTAGTTTTGCACATTCACCTGAGAGTAAGGGCTATCCCAATTCTGGTTTTGATGGAGGGGTACCCCTTGGTTTTAAGTAGGCTAGGCTTGTGAAAATGCTTGTTTTTAAGGGGTAGGGCCTATCTACCACTTTCCTCTTAGCCCTACCCCTAAGGGGCCCTATCATACACCTGGGCGTATGATATGCAGTGTAACGCAATGCAAGTGTGTTTTGCTAGTTTCAGCCTGACGCAGTTTTAATTTTCACGTCCTGAGCCACGTAGTTTAAATAGCAAATGCATTTGTGCCCATGGCCGTGCTGGTCTGAAAACCAGGTGTGTTCAGGCGCGTTGCTATTCTGAGATCTCTGAAATAAACTGAGCCACAATGGCGCAGTATTTTTTTGTTATTTAAAGACTTAGTAATGTGCGTCTATAGGCGGGTCCACAACGCATTACACACACAGGGACGCGCAGCAGCATACAAACATGCCAAATATTAAAAATAGGGTTAGGATAAAAATGTAAAAGATTAATATTGTGTACACAAAGATATGGTGGAATCCAGCTTGTCTCGTAGATGGTCTGCGAGCAGTTTTTCCGCTTAAACATTCCTCCATTTAAATAGTAAATCTGCCATGGCGCGAGCGCAACTGGAATGCAAACTTCACTCTGATTGTTTTTTCTTCTATTTACGCCCAACAAATACACCCGTTACTCATTAAGAGAACAGGGATGACCCTTTTAGACCATGCGCCGGCCACACCGATCATTTTCCCGTCGTTAAACTGGCAAAACTGGATTGGGACTGTGCCGTGCACTTTAGACCGTGCGATTATATCGTTAAAATATGGCCCTAAGAGGTTAGTGTGCTTGAGAGTTTAAAAGCACAAATGTGAAGCTTGTCATTTTTTGTGAAGCACTTGATTGATCTCTCTAGTGAAAATGTTTGTAAGGTAGTGTTGCTACTTTTCTAGGAGAATGAGCTTCTTTTACCTACATACTTCTTATCAAGACATGCAAAAGTTGCAGGGTTGCATGGTTGAGATGTAAGCTGAACGACTAGATAGGGGTAGACTAGGTACAGTTGAACTTGAGACACCTTAAATAATTTGCGTGCGCAGCAAGCACAAGTTGTGATTTTTGCTGTGCACATGCGTATTAGTGTCCTCTTTGATCGTGGGAAATTTGAACAATGGACGCATCTCCGATCCGAAGATAGCGGCAAAAGTTTTTTTTCTAAGGTAAGACGTTCACTTCACCATGCACACTCCACAATGAATAGCTTATTATCCTTATGTGACTGTTAAACGTAACTGGTATAATCACAAACGTTATTCTGTGCCCTAAAAACGGGCATATTTCATGGTATTGTGTCATGCAAGATCATTGCAAAATCTAGACAAATGCGCGAGGTGGCCATCAGGGTACAGTTGAGACACACTGTCTCAACTGTACCCGCGATAGATTTCTATTAGGAAACACGCTGTTTAGTTTTTCAGTGTTATGATAACAGGTTTAAGGTCGTAATTAGCCAGCATAGGACGCAAATGAAAACAAAATTTGATATTTGTGATATTTAAACTGTGTATTATTAATAAATATATTAAATATATTGTTCCTGTTTTATATATTTTAACCAGTGCTAATTTAAATAAAATTAATGAATTTAAATGGATGAATAAATAAACATGTTGCCCAATAGTTTTTTTCTTTGTTTGTCTTTATTTATTATATTTGCAATGAACATTTAGTTACCTTTACATCATTAAAAATGGGTGTCTCAACTGTACCACATATGGGTACAGTTGAGACTAAATTGAGACAAAAAGCACCTTATTTTTATGAGCTAATTGTGGAAAATATAAACTACTTATGGGTATTATTGATTGATAATATTATTGTCTATAAGTTAATGAAATGTCATGTGGCATGTCATGTAGAAATTCACTTCTTTTCATTATCTATTTTTGTGTGAAAAATCAAAACGCAAAAAGTGTCTCAACTGTACCCAGTCTACCCAACTTTGCACAAACAATGTTGGTAAGTGAATCTTCCGCTATCATATTAACAAAGATGTTTAAATGTTAAGGTTGTACTTTTTACAAAGCATAGCCTAATGTTTTTTCACAATCCTGTAGGCTACACCTGTCGCCTTGTAGACTTATATTGCAAGAGCATTACTAAAAATATGTGTTTCCCTGCTTCCCACAGTACAAAATGCTAATAAGGATTAGAAGTTAGTTAGGATATAAACAATATATCTACGGTAATTAACTCTCAAAATAGAGTACATCACATTTTAAAAGTAACATGGTTACACCAGTAGGTGGCGACAAGTGACTGTTAAAAATGTATTTGTCATTGAATAATTCAGAGCGTCTCCATGCAATGCCTTCTTCAAAACACATGAACACACACAGCCAGAGCAGTCTGCAAAGCGTCACGATAGATAGTGTTAAACTACCTCATGTCTCAAAGCACATTACAATAATAATGAACGTAAACAACATACAGAGCTCTTGTACCACCTGACTGCTGCAGATTTGATAGTGTTGATATAGAAACACATAAATCTGAGTCTAAAGAAGTAAGCAGCTCTAGTAAAGCGTCATGAGTTGACCCCGTTTACACCGCAAGTCTTAATGCTCAATTTGGATTTTTTACTCAGATCCGATTTTTTGTTTGGCTGTTCACATTACCTTTTAAAATGTGGCCAATATCAGATTCCAGTGTGAACTGTTTGCGGTTTCGAACTGACCCGCATGCACAAAAGAACAATAATAATGACATCAGACGCAGCACACTGTTGCACTAAAGTTGGGGAGTTTATGGAGGAAGTAAGCGTTTTCGCTTTTATTTCAAAATGTTTGTGTAATGGCAGCCGTAACATTAATGAGCAGGTGCTGAGGACATAATGAAGAATGAAGAGAAAGAGAGCAAAATTGGCGGGGTTATGGCTGTAAATTCACTACAGAGGTCTGTGTGGATGCGGAGACGAAGCCAGGAGTGGTGGCAATGTGATGTGAATAATCAAGTTTTTAATTTTACTGTCTGTGTCTAGGGCTAACTCGATGGCGCATAATTTGTGACAAATGTCGATGTAGATTGACGTAAAAGTCGCATCAAATCAGCCTTGGTTGTTCACACTGCGGCCGCATTGAAAAAAATTCGACCTGGGTCTGATTCAGGACCACATATGGAAGTGGTCTAAATCTGATTTGAAAAAATCAGATCTGGGCAAGATTTGAGTGTTCACACTACTTCTGAAGAAGTCTGACCTGGTCACTTGACCCCCAAAAAATCGGATTTGAGCCACTATTGCCTGCAGTCTGAACGGGGTCTTAATTACGGTTATGACATGGGGCCGGTTTCATAAAGATAGACTTTGACTATGGCTTAGATATAGTAGATAGTCAGATTTCAGATAGACATCTAAATCAGACCGTTGCACAAAGCACTTAAGACTCTGACTATCTTAAGTAGGACTACACTGCAATGCATTCTGGGTAAAATAAGACATTTTTTAAAACAAAAAACGAGGCGAATCGAGTAAGCGCATTCAACCATTCAGTGCAGTTTACCCCAGCGGAAAATATGTGTTTGTTGGAGGAGTATAACAGTTACAAGGACATTTTACTTGGGAAATTTAGTGAAGAATGTAGTAACAAGAAGAAATGTTTAATGTGGTTAAACCGACCGTTAATCCAACCGTTGAGCGGAGCGTTAAAGACGTACAGAAAAGAAAAGTCCTCCTTATTATATATTTCCATTAGGTTACTGCGGTCCCTAAAAACCCTTTCCCTTCTCATAGCTCTCTCCATAACGTCATCAGCAAACCACAAATTATGAGCCATTTTCCCTTTTCTTTTGGCTGTTTGCAATGTAACTGATTGTTACTGCTGGTTGCCAAGGTAACGGAATCTTAGACCTGAGTTAGCCTGGGGTCAGGTGTCAAATTTTTTTGGTATAAATTAAGTCAGTCTTAATTTTTGTGAAACAATCTTACTTGCATTAGACTAGTCTATGAGCAAATTTTAGACTTGTCTAACACTATAGACCGGTCTAAAATAGCTTTGTGAAACCGGCCCATGGTGTAAACGCAGCATAAACTCGTTGTTTTCGTTCAGGAGGAAATCGGGCAGGCCACGTAGGCATAGTACTCCAACCAATACCATTCTCCTATTAGACCAGGAGGATATATATACGTGGCATTACTGCTCGGAAAGCATGCTCAAACTGCTCGCAACCCTCCCCCTCCTCACTACTATAAGTATCAAGCATATTACTGTGACCTTCTGGCTGTCGTCTTCTTTTGTTTCAGATTACCAAGGCTTTAAAGTCCTAGTCATGGACATCATTGCTAAGAGACACTCATCCTCATAGCCATGCTACAGTATAGATGTCCCGGGATTTACTGCCACGTCTACATGTTAACACTGTTTTGCTTTAAAGGGGCACTTGGCAACTCTAGCTATTTCTTCGCTGATTTTCACTTTTGTTGTCGCATGTTTTCTGAACGAGCTCCCCCTACAGCTGTGAGGCGTATATTTCACAACAAAGTCGTAAAAAAAACTCACTTGCAGCCCCTCCTCCCCCTTTCTACCGCTGCTCGTGTGCATTTGTTATTATCGGAGCCGGCCAACTTTATTATGTCTACCGAGGTGGGTAATACCATAGATATGGGTAATACATCATAAACATTGAGGGCGGCATGTGTGTTTATGTTGAATTGCCGTAAAGCAGTTTGTGTTTCTCGCTCGTTCTCGATTCTCACGAGACTTCCTATTTCCAACTTACCAGGACGTTAATCCGCATGTTGCAAGGTTGGTTTTCCGCCTAGGAACGTTGGGGGGAGCGGGGAAAGTCTCCATTCTCACCGGAACAGGTTATTAAACCATCCAAATGATTTCTAAAAGGTTTTATTAAGTTGAAATAGTTGCCGAATGCCCCTAAATTAATAATAGACATTACTAAAGTGTCTTAATTGTCTGTATATCACTCAAGCTGATGGTTCAATGGGAGCTTAATGCTAAAGCTCTGTATTCCATTAATTATGGAGCAAGAACCCCCATAAGGAACCATACGATGAATTGTAACTTGCCAAAAGTGGTCCTGTCTGAACTGAGAAAGGTGGCTTTGGTGGCATTCGGGGACTGACTTCTGTATCCACCTTATTCTGCTCTAAACAATGCGCGCCGCCATGACATCGACTCCGGTTGCCTACTTCCGGTTCGTACAGTGAGAGAATGAGTTCAGGCTCTACATGTGCTGTTGTTGGTTGTTTTAACAATTCAAAGAAGATAAAAAAATTTTTAGAAACTGGGTGCTTTGAGCATAAGATAAAAAAGAGAGAATGCCTATGTCCGGTTCGTATCGGCTACATATGCCAGAGAGTAGACGTTTTTGGTTAGCTGCGCTAAAACTGAAGCATCCAACGAAAAAGGTGTACATTACCAGTAGGGATGGGCATTTCAAGCAAAAATAATATTCGAAGATCACTGGGTATTATTCAATTATTATTCGAAAATCGCACCCCTCCATCACATCACGCACACATGCATGTATAGGCTACACACCAGAGCACGTGAGAAAAGCGGAGCAGTGTGACTCTTAAATATAAAAAAACAACAACAACTAAACATACGTTTTATATTTAAGTTTCACAAATAATGTTTTTTTTTATTTTTTATTTCATCTATGTTGATTATATGAAAAGGGAACCGCATGAGATGAGTCAGATATGATCATATGATGCCCAATATCGGAAAACATTTGGAATGGCTCAGACATGATTTTGACCACTTATTAAGTTTTGTTTTGTAGAAAGCCTTTCTTTAAAGTGAATTTCGTTTAGTATAAATTGTATCTTCATTTTTATCAATGTTTTATCAACAAATTGCCTGGAATATTAAATAAGAAGCAAATATAGTAGATATACAGGACACGGAGGCGCGGGTGCGTGAACTGGAGCGCGTCTTATTAATCAACAAAACTCTTGAGTATAAGTTACTTGCCTCACATACCTGAGATGTATATCTATTGAAAGCTTAAAATGTGTACTTTTAAACAAAATAATTAAAAACAAGCAGAAATGGGCTGCTATCTGCTTATGTATAGGTTAATTCGTATGAAGCGTGCATTACTTTTCACATATTTTCTAACCAGCACATCACTGCGGCGTTCTGAGCAAGCGGCGCTTAATCTTCATGCTTCGAACCGGAAAAGGACAACCGGCTTCCGGTTCAAACCCGCTATGAATCATGGGTAAATTCGCTAACCAGGAAAAAGGTGGATAATTCGAATAACTCTGCATAGCCTCACGGATCACGCTGATGACGTATGATGACTGCGCGAGCAAGTGCGTGGATCTATGAAATACATATGTTGACAGGCAGGTAGGACATCATATCATTGTGTTTGTTTGGACCCAACACGATGATTGGATGATTTCAAAATGTAAAATTTCTTTGGTCCTGAGACTTCCACTGAAGATAAACTGTATGTATGTTTTAATATTTAAACATCTTCTATTATTGATTGCAAATAAGGATGTGAAGAGAGTTTAAAACAGTATAAAAAAGTGTTTATAAAACAAATTGCCTACCCTACCTTTAATTAAACACTTTTAAATAGACTGCTGAAACTAACATTTTGTCATAACCTCTAGTAAATTATTTTTTAGTTGTCTGTTCAGAATGGTCGGAGAATTCTCAGTTTATCCAGAATCGTGCTGCTCTACCATGTAATGCCCTATCATTACAAATAAGTCCATTACAAAGTTGTAATGAAATTACAATTACATTGATCACTACGCCTCTACAGAGTCTATCTAATACCATTAAGTGTCCCAGCTTGTATTGCCCAAAGCTTACCTGAACTCGAACTTCTGGGAGGTTGACTTTCATAGCCAGCTCTTCTCGACTGTACACATCCGGGTAGTGGGACTTCTCAAAGGCTCGTTCGAGCTCGTGCAACTGATAGGTCGTGAAGGTGGTTCTGTTGCGTCTGTGTTTCTTTTTAGGTTGATCCTCATCGGGAGCATCCGGGGAACGGCTGTCACTCTCCACATTGCTCCGTGGATCTCCCAAATCTGCATCACACTTCTCCCTGGAGAAAAGCCCAGTATCTGTAGCGCAGGAACAGATAAAACGGACTGCTCTTTATTTCACAGGTAACCTTGTAAAGTCCATTAAAGAATTAATGTTGCTAATGGGTTTTAATGTGGTTGCTAGGTCCTTCTGAGTGGTTGCTAAGGCATTGCTAGGGTGTTCTGGGTGGTTATTAGGGCATTGTTAAGAAGTTGCTAAGGTTTTCTGGGTGGTTGCAACAGCATTTCTAGGTGGTTGTTTAAAAATTGCTAGAGTTTTCTGGGTAGGTATGTTATTTCTAGGATGTTTTTAGGGTGCTCTGTATGGTTGTTAGGGCGTTTCTAAGAGGTTGCTATGGTTTTCTGGGTGGTTACTACAGCATTGCTAGGTGTTTTTTTGGGTGGTTGCTAAGAAATTGCTATTGTTTTCTGGGTAGTTGGTATGGAATTTCTAGGACGTTGCTAGGGTGCTCTGGATGGTTGCTAGGGTGTTGCTAAGAAGTTGCTACAGTTTTCTGGCTGGTTACTACAGCATTGATAGGTTGTTGCTAGGGTGTTTTGGGTGGTTTCTTGAGCATTGCTAAGTAATTGCTAGAGTTCTCTGAGTAGTTGCTATAGAATTTCTAGGATGTTGCTAGTCCATTCTGGCAAGTTCCTAGGGGTTTTCTGAGTGATTGCTATAGATTGCTATAAAGTTTCTATAGTGTTCTGAATGGTTGCTACTCCATTCTGGCTGGTTGCTTGGGTGTTTCTAAGAAGTTGTTAGGGTTTTCTGGGTGATTGCTGTGGCATTGCTAAGAAGTTTTCACGGTGTTCTGAATGGTTGCTAAGTTGCTAAGTTTTTCTGGGTGGTAACTACAGCATTGCAAATTGGTTGCTCAAGTGTTTTGGGTGGTTGCTAGGGCGTTGCAAAGAAATTGTTGGAGTTTTCTGAGTGGGTGCTACAGCATTGCTAGGAAATCTCTAGGATGTTATGATGTTGCTATGGGGTTGCTAGTGTGTTCTAGGTGGTTGCTAAGGTGCTGCTAGGCAATCGCTAAGGTGTTCTAGGTGGTTGCTAGGGTGTTGCTAAGAAGTTGCTAGGGGTGTTCTAGGTGGTTGCTAGGGTGTTGCTAAGAAGTTGCTAGAGTGTTTTAGGTGGTGGCTAGGGTATTGCTAAGTAATTTCTGTAATGTTCTTGTCTCTGATATGGCTCAGGTCCCTCCTTCAGTGTAAGTCTGTGGTAGGGCTGTGCGATTAATTGTAATTGATTTTTTATTTCGATTTTGGCTTTCAACGATTATGAAAACAAGATTATCAAGGTAAAATGATTATTGTGCCGCTGCCACCTTCCATCCAGCACAATTTCCATTCCTTCACAGCAGTTAGTTTTCGTTCCTCCCTAAAAGCCCAAACTTAACATCCAAATCAGCCAAATACGTGAGTGTTGTAAAACTGTGGGGTGTGTTTGATATTAAACAGTGTTATTAAAAGCACATTAAGCCGCAAAAGACACACTTTTCCCCAGGCGGCTTTCTGTGCGTGCGAGTCGGAGCCGAAGACGGATACGCAAATGGGTTTCGATACGAGCCTAAAAACGTACACACAAAAATGTTAAAAAGCTTTTTTGGAGAGTATTCACGTAAACGAAGTGAGTTATGTCTTAAGTAAACGTACACAGTTGAGAAAGAAAATGCATGTGTAACCGTATATTGATCCATGCATTTGCTCTTAAAGTGACAGCAGCCTAATAAACCTGCTGCTGTCTGTCATAATGATAATCAAACAATAAAATGACAAAGGAAAATCACACACTGATTTTGACTGAATAACTTAAGTAGCTTTAATGAGGATTAATCTATATTTAATGTGTACATTTAAGACTATGCAGTGTTATTTTACATTTAATTATTACATTTTTTGTTGTTGTAGGCTATTAATTATCTGAATACCACTGCATATTTAATATGTACTATTACACTATTTATTTAATTGTATTTTCATTCTGTGGTTTTGTTGGTAAATAGTTTCTTAGTACTTAATGTATTTCTGACTGTTTACTTATCATGTCATTTTTTTAGGACCTTTTTCTTACATTAGTTAACCTAGTTTTTGATAATTGTGAAGTTTCACCTATATTTTAAGTTACTCCTATTGTAAAATAAGACTTTGATCATATCGCCCACCAATAATCATGATTTTAATATTGACCAAAAAATTATTTTTGCCAAAATCGTGCAGCCCTAATCTGTGGGATATTTTCCAAATGTTTTATCATCCAACAGGTGCAAATAATGCATCTGATCACTTATAAAGTAACAGCACACCTCTCCTCAACAAGAGGAATCATTCATGTCAGCAGAAAAAATACTTTTATGTTCTTTACAAAAATGGTACAGTGATGGAGTCAGATGTTAACCTTTCGATTTTATGAATACCTAGAAAATAAGAGATTTGTGAGTTCCATCACTTCTGTCATGGTAAGTAAGTCTTATCAGTAATCCAAGCACGCATATGTCACCGGTTAAACCTGTAGACCTCATGTGGCCAAGATTGCTAATCCAACCGTTAAGAGGTTCACTCAGAACCGAAGCGTTGTGACCGAGAGGGCCTGACAACCGTGGAGATTTTCATTTCGCGGAAACAGCTAAGAGCAAACACGAGCCACATGTTGTGGTGAGGCAGATCCAGGTTGAATCTAATTAAGTTGGGCAGGATTAAAATCAGATCATTAGTTCAGTGTTAAACGTTTTGCTATACACAACTTTCATGCACCAACTACATGCAGTGGCACTGATGTCTAGGGTTAATTAGAGTCGTTTTGTAACCTTGTTTCATTATTTGTTTTTAAGCCTGTGAAATTTAAACACAATACCAGAGTAAAATTATGATATAGATTGGAAGATAATATGCATAGGTTTAAGTTGCACATGGTTTAAGTTGTTTCACAAAATGCCACTCGACATAATTTTGTCATTAAGTTATTAATGTAATCACTAGTTACAGTGATTAGCATTAATCAGGCTTAGCACTTGCAATGCTAAAATGTACTCTGTTTTCACAATAAACCAGGACAGAGGGATGAGGAATAATGGGATATTATTTATTATTATTAAATATAGTTGCAGAGGCCAGATGCATAAACAGCCACTATGTTAAGACTGTGAGTGTTAAGAACGAACTAGGAGATAGTTAGTATTAATCAGTCTTGCTTTTCTGATTCAAACTAGACCAATTTTTATGTACACTAAATTTTATGCAAGACCTTTTTATGTAACTTATTTTTAAACATTATGACCAGTCTTGAAGAAGACTTTTTTTTGCATTTTATGCAAATGACCAAAGGTTGCAACAATACTAACTATTTACACTATTTTACAGTGATTGCTATTATTTATCTATGCAAATGTATTTAGGCAAAATATTAATATATAAGTATAATATAAATATTAATTTAATTTTTATTAACATGTTTGACAACAATCCAAGTGGTCAGAAAATATTCATTTTACTTAAGTTATTTAAATGGTGGTGTTTTCTAAAGTCATGCATCACTATTGCTTGTTTTCAGGATTAGAAATCTGAACAAACCTGTAGTCCTAAGCATTACATTTCGGTGTGCACTTCGTCTTGTCCAGTATGAGTGATTCATCATATCATGTGTCTTGTTATAGAGAGGTGTGCTGTTACATTAGTAAGTTATTAAGTCATCAGACTTAAACAGGTGAAAAAAATCCCATAGACTTGCATTGAAATGCAGGACTCTTTTCATGCAAGAGAAACCCTTTTCAGAAAATATTGTCTCCTAAATGCCCACAAATGTAAACACATTTTCACAGCAATACATACGTTAATAAATAAATAGAACTATGGTATTGAAATACACACTGACAAGTTGTGTGACAAAACCAGCACTTTTTGCATCCAGCACTCTCACTCTTAGAACTAAAGGTTCCGTGGGGTTCTATATAGAACTCTAAGGTTCTTGACTCAATTTTAAAGAACCATTTATGTCAAAAATGTTTGATGTAAGGAGAAACGTCATAAAATTTTGTTTGTGTTTAACGGGTTATTTCAATTTCTTCTAGTGATAAAGTATTTATAATTCATGAAATCTCAAATTAAATAAAAAAATGTATTTAAAACTATTATTAATTAAAATTATATCCATAAAATGATCCCATTATGGAAACCACTAAAAGATATATATGTATATATATGTGTGTATACATACAGTTTTGCACATACCCATTGCAAATCAGGTTTATTGGCAAAATTTTCAGACTTTTGCAATGAACAAATCACAAAACAAATGTTTCAAGTGGCTTTTCCAATTTCTACTCAAATATATTTGGGCACACACACACAAAAAAAAAAATATATATATATATATATATAGGCTATACAGGTCCTTCTAAAAAAATTAGCATATTGTGATAAAGTTAATTATTTTCCATAATGTAATGATAAAAATTAAACTTTCATATATTTTAGATTCATTGCACACCAACTGAAATATTTCAGGTCTTTTATTGTTTTAATACTGATGATTTTGGCATACAGCTCATGAAAACCCAAAATTCCTGTCTCAAAAAATTAGCATATCATGAAAAGGTTCTCTAAACGAGCTATTAACCTAATCATCTGAATCAACTAACTAACTTTAAACACCTGCAAAAGATTCCTGAGGCTTTTAAAAACTCCCAGCCTGTTTCATTACTCAAAACCACTGGTAAATAGTTTACTGACCATGGTATTACTGTGCTCAATTGGCCTGCCAACTCTCCTGACCTGAACCCCATAGAGAATCTGTGGGATATTGTGAAGAGAAAGTTGAGAGACGCAAGACCCAACACTCTGGATGAGCTTAAGGCCGCTATCGAAGCATCCTGGGCCTCCATAACACCTCAGCAGTGCCACAGGCTGATTGCCTCCATGCCACGCCGCATTGAAGCAGTCATTTCTGCAAAAGGATTCCCGACCAAGTATTGACTATTGAGTGCATAACTGAACATAATTATTTGAAGGTTGACTTTTTTTTTTTGTATTAAAAACACTTCTTTTATTGGTCAGATGAAATATGCAAATTTTTTGAGACAGGAATTTTGGGTTTTCATGAGCTGTATGCCAAAATCATCAGTATTAAAACAATAAAAGACCTGAAATATTTCAGTTGGTGTGCATTGAATCTAAAATATATGAAAGTTTAATTTTTATCATTACATTATGGAAAATAATGAACTTTATCACAATATGCTAATTTTTTGAGAAGGACCTGTATATATATATATATTTTTTTTTGTGTGTGTGCAAATATATTTGAGGAGAAATTGGAAAAGCCATATATATATATATATATATATATATATATTATATAGAAACTTTTCCTCTAAGAGTGTGATATTTTTGTGCTTTGTTCTTGATTCGGTCAAATGAGATGTCATTGAGTAAACCAACAGATTCTCACCGTGATACGCTGACTGCTGTGAGCTGTCTGGAAGACTTTGCAGGTGACTGTAGGGGTCAGAGGTCACTTGTTTCTCCTGTTCTCCCAGGTCCACTCCATCTTTGTGTGTGTCGACAGGCCCGACCGGGTTGAGCAGAGGATCCTGGTCTTTACTGAAGCCCAGAATCACGTCGATGCTGTGAACGCGGCCTGCCATGCCCGACGCGCCACCTTTACCCAGGTCGTGATAGTTGTCCGTCGAGAGGCAGCCATCGTCCACCATGTTCATCGTATCCAGTGACAAATGCATCCAATCTGCCCTTACAGTAAGTCTCCTCGGGGAAACCGCACGCAAATTATGTCCAAAAGACAATCCGGTTCCAGTTTATCGTAGAGATTTCTCTTTCAAAGATCTATTCAAGAAAAGCAGGGGTTAATAAGACATTAAAGATGTCTAAACCTTTAGTGCATCACTCAACAATTTCTGACAGTGTTTATAAAATCAGGTGTTAAACTATTGTTATTGAAGTTTGTATATTATATAAAAATAGTAACACAACATATAATATATGCATGATGCATTCACTGGAGAATATCACAAATGAGATCCCTGTAATATCTCAGTTGTTTCTCTTAGTCTGTCATAGATGCAAATTCTGTAAAGTTTCTGAAACTCTCAACAGTGTCTCAAACTGTTCTCAGATTTGCCAATGCAGCAAAATCTGCAGTCGAAAGTCAGAGATATGAACTTTCTTGTCAAATTATCTGAGCTGTTCATTTTATAGCTCTTTACTCTTAATGTACGACTAACTAATATTTATTTGTCCTCTGTGTTTGAGGTATGCATCTTTAATAGTCTTTGTAAGTAATGTCTTATATGTTTTACTGTGTATTACATATAAAATATATAATACCAATACAACAACAAACAATATGTGCACTATAAATTAGAAAAATAATGCCTATAGTATTAATATTCTGCTCAAACACAGTTTTATTCCTGCATCTTTTGCATGATGATTGTTTTCTTCACATTGGGACAAAATTGGCACATTAAATTTGTCATGTTAAACTTGATAAATCTGCGGTTTTGACCATTTATGTTTTATTGCCTCAGTAGTTTTGAATAAAAGACAACTAAGGCACAGAGTTCAGATGCTTTAATCTCCTGCATTGAACATTACATAGAAAATGACTTTATATGTTCTTAACTGCCGGTTTCATCCCTTTGTTCCCATCCATCCCAACTTTATTGACAGTGAATCCTTATTTAAGGCCTGTGTCGATACGTTCATTTTCACAAATTGAAATTCTATTGAAATAGTTTCAACCCACAGGGAAATGTAACTACTTATGTTTCAATCTATGCAATGTACATGTTCAGTCAGAAGATAAAAGAGTTAATAAAGTAATTATTTTCCATCAACCGAAAGCATGTATTAAAATTTATTCTTTATGTATATAATTACAAATTTAATTATCTTTGTTTAGTTTCTGTAAAGTAGTGATGCTACTTTTTTTGTCTTCTGAATATTTCAAATTTAAATTCAGTTTACAAAATAAAAGTAAGATGTAAGAAAACTAAACTTCACACTTTTTTCCATCAAAATTTTGGTTAATCAGAATCATACAGGCCTAGTCGTCAACTTATTATAGAGCTGCGTTGGCAAGTTTTAGAATTTTGTAGAATTTTAGAAATTTCTGAAAAGTTTGTGGGCAGAAATGCTATTTAATGTGTAATATATTATTTTACTTAGTTTCTATACCAACTGTATATGCATATAGACTTTCAATAAGATAATTAATTAATACACAAATCAGTGCAATCAACCAAAAGTACTGTATGTAGCACGTTAAAATGTATATGTTTTAAATATACAAATATGATTAAATAACAGCCTTATTTGCCTAGTTTCACCTAATAATAATGCATTTTAAAGGTAAATTAAATCG
Source organism: Gila orcuttii (assembly GCA_026230005.1). Taxonomy (NCBI): domain Eukaryota; kingdom Metazoa; phylum Chordata; class Actinopteri; order Cypriniformes; family Leuciscidae; genus Gila; species Gila orcuttii. The sequence goes on along the minus strand of JAPDVR010000008.1, from coordinate 3,785,672 downwards.
AAATTAATCTAGGAAGTTTTAAATCATAGAAACGCACCTTTTTTTCGACTTTATGGCTCATCAGAGTCACACAAGGTTGTTGCTTCCAAGCATCCCAGCAAATGATAAGACCACAACTTTTTACCCACAGTGCACCTTGTTCAGATGGTGCCGTAAAATGACCGTTAACGGCTCCCAAAAGTCCCAAAAGTGAGGCGAAATTCCGAAGCACTCAGATATATCCCATTCCCAGAGCATATGGAGGTCTTGATCTTTAAGATGAAGCCATGAAAACTGTCCTGACGTGCAGAGAGCCGGTGGCAAGAGGAAAAGACTTAAGAGGTTTAATAATGGGAATCCTTCCCCTTTAAGGATGATTGACAGTTGTTCTCTGCTGGGTAATTGCACTAAACGCTGGCTGTGGTTTGGACACAGAGGGAGGTCTGCGCTAATGAAGCACCGACAGAAACTCCTTTCAACACTCTTTTGTCTAAATGAGAATGGCGACCTACTGAAAGTGTCCTTTAATCCCCAACTTAACAAAGACGACACACCATGTATTAAGATGTGTTTTTCTTGTGCAGCCAAATGCCTTCAGTGCTTCACAAAAATGATCAACATAAACAGATGTACGTGGAGACAAAGTGTTGTATTGCTGACAACCCAAACAGGTCATTTTTTAAAACGGTGTAAGTCATTATAGTTTTATTATTGCTGTTTTTTTGTTTGCTATGTGCATAAGTAGTGACATATATCAAACAAATCTAATCTAATTCAATGTGACATTCAAACAAGTGTCTTTCTTGCAATAAAAAAAAAATATATATATATATATATATATATAGTATTTATATATGCACACACATAATTTATATATAAAACATAAATATATTACAGATATTTGCAATGAACAAATCAAAGTAAATGAAGTAGCTCAACAATAATAATATATATATATATACATATATATATGCACACACATAATTTTATATATAATATATTGCTATTTTATTTATGTGTATACATATATATATATATATATATACAATTTATTTTATTATCTAAATGTGGCACAAATAATATACACTGATAAGCCAAAACATTATGACCAGTCACAGGTAAGTCATTGTAGTTTTATTATTGCTATTTAGTTTGCTATGTGCAGAATTAGTGACATGCATATCTCAACAAATATAATCTAATTCAATGTGACATTCAAACAAGTGTCTTTCTTGCAATCATTTATATATATATATATATATATATATATATATATATATTTATATATGCACACACATAATATATATATATATATATATATATATATATATATATATAAACTTTCTTTGATCATCTTCTAACAAGGCCACATATTAAGGTCTCGGTAGATAAGATAGTGAGCAAACGATCAGTTCTCGTAATGAACTTGTTTGATACAGCAGGAATAAAGATCTCATTGACTTTGACTAGGGCCAAATTGTTTTGGCAAAGTGACTGGGACTGAGTATCTCTGAAACGGCAAGGTTTGTGTGTCGCTCCCGGTCAGCAGTGATGAGAATTTACCAACAGTGTCTGAGGAGGAACAAACCACAAACTGGCGACAGGGTGTTGGACGCTGAAGCCTCATCAATGCATGAGAGCAATGAAGACCATCCCGTCTGGTCCGAGCCAACAGAAGGTCTACTGTGGCACAAGTCACACAAACATTTAATGATGGTTAAGGGAGGAATGTGTCACAACACACAGTCCATCGCAGAAGACTAATCAGAATGCCTGAGCCTACAATGGGCACGCGAGCGTCAGAACTGGACCTGGAGGAGTGGAAGAAGGTGGTCTGGTCCGATGAGTCCTGTTTTCTTCTACATCACGTGGATGGCCGTGTATGTGCGCCGTTTACCTGAAAAAGTGATGCGCCAGGATCACTGTGGGACGACGACAAGCCGGTGGAGGGAGTGTGACGTTCTGAACAATGTTCTATATAGACCAAAACCACTTTTTGAACCAGGCTGTAAACATTTTTTTTCTATGGGATTGACTCTCTTTTGGAGCCGGTCTCTAGTGGCCAGTCGATGAATTGCAGTTTAAGTCACTTCACTGTAAATACACTCCATTGAACAATTCAAATTTCTATTGACTCTTAACTTATGGAGTTCTCAAAATAAAAAAACTCATCATTGATGTTCTTGACTCAAAGTTAGAACTTATCTGGATGATGAATGCACTTTTCTGACAGATTGGCTTTACCTGGCCTTAATTACTCTAAATTGACCCCATGTTGCTCATTAGACTCGGAACTGACCTCATCAAATGATGCCATGCTTGACCTTAAATTACCAAACAAACTGCTCAGACTCAACATTAATTGTTTTAAACGTGGCTTTCCCATGTTAACAGTTGCTTGTGTTGGTTCAGAATGGGAACGTCTCGGATGCAATGGCTTGTTTTAAGCCCGTTGGCCCGGTTAATACCCCTCAGACTGACTGGCACAGAGATCAACCCTCGTCTTAATGAGACTACTGAATCTTCTGGAGATTTTCCCCGGCTTTAATAAAATCTAAAGATCAGTTTAAGAAACCTTGGATGACCAATTAGGATCTCTAGAATGAAGGAAGGGATAATATGTCTATTTCCCCTTGAAATATTAATATCTTCCTTTCATTCATTAATATTTTTGGATACTTTCAGCAGGCTGGGACTCTTCATGGTCCAAAATGCCTTTAATTGTATTTATATTGACTCTGAATGTTTATTTGATTATATTATATACAGTATGTGATTTTATTACAGATATAGCTGGCGGTGACAAGAGCACAATGTAAAACCACACTGATGAATATATTAAGGTAAGAATCACTAAATAATCTAGATTTGATCTGAAATGCTGAACTTTGTTCACAATACCAATATTATTAATACATTTCTGGTCGTCTCATGTTTTCATGTTGTCATTTCATATGATTCATTTGCAACACTTTACAATAAGGTTCAATTTGTTAACATAAGTTAACCTCATTAGTAACCATGAACTAACAATGTGAAATAATTCAAAAATATTTTTTTAATTTTCTTAATTTCAACACTTATCAATATACATTATTAAAATGACTTGATCTAACATGAACTAACAATGAACAGCTGTATTTCTATTAAGTAACGTTAACAATTATTACTATTATTAATTACTCATTGTTAGTTAATATTTAATGCATTAACTAACTTTGACTAATGGGACTTTAATTGTAAAGTGTTTGTTACCTTTTACATTTTTTCTCTTTCATGAATTGCATTGTATTTCATTTTTTTCCTGTTTAGATTAAGCTGAAAAACCTATGATAGACTGGTTAATGGCAGGTTCAGGTGTGACAACTTGCCCCACTAATATTGGGCAATAACGGTTTAAATATTTAAAAGCTTTTTTTTGTCACACCAGATACATCACACTAGACTAGTTTTCGGACCCCCCCCCCACCCCCCACCCCCCAATACAGTAAAACTGCACATTTTAGACTGGCCTTTTATTGTGGACAGCCTAAGGCACACCTGTGCAATAATAATGCTAATCAGCATTATTGATACGTCACACCTGTGAGGTGGATGAATTATCTCGGCAAAGGAGAAGTGCTCACTAACACAGATTTAGACAGATTTGTGTGTGAACAATATTTGAGAGAAATAGGCCTTTTGTGTATAGAAAAAGTCTTAGATCTTTGAGTTCAGCTCATGAAAAATGGGGGCAAAAACAAAAGTGTTGCGTTTATAATTTTGTTCAGTGTATTTGTAATAACGCAATAAAACATGCCAAATTGTGCCAAAATAATTTTTGCTGTCATACAAAGAAATTATGAACACATGCATAAACAAGAAGGAACCAACAAAATATTTTGCCAAATAATTTTCCCAGGTAAATACCTTAAACAAGTTTAGTGTTTTCTCCTTCCCTCATATTTAAAATATTTAAAAAATTAAAATATTAAATATTTTCCTCCTATTTAGTCATTAAAAAAATGAATATCCCCTCCGGACATCACTTTTGGCCACTACTGTACATTGAGATTGTGATTTGATCATGTGATTGCAGGTTTTGTGATGCGTGCAGGACGATCAGTGATAACAGACATTGACAGCGCGCACTTAATGGACCCTGAGCCTGTTGCCAGTTTGACCTCAGCTTAAAAAACAGGAGGCAAAAGACGAAAATGGGTTATTTCCGTTTCAATGCTCGAGTCTAAACAAAAAACAATCTGACTTCATGTGATTGTGTCTGTGAGCAGTACAAATGTAGGGCCAAATCATTTTCCAGACGAGCCAATAACAGACTTTACACTGATCAACTCTAGGATTTTCGGACAAACCCCAGTAGGTCTCTCTCTTGTAGTGGGATTTTTCTTGTAAAAGAGGCTTTTGGGCCATCTGGGCATCAGTGAAAGGCCTCTAATGCCAAACTACACACACAGAACAGGAAGTCACAGCATTTCTGCTGATATCAAATTGATTAATTATTGTATTTATTTACCTTTTTGCATTTATCAGATGCTTTTATCCAAAGCAACTAACATTGCATTTAAGATACATGGTGTTATAATATCAGTTCAGCTCATGCGTTCTTAAAATGCATTTTTAAATTGTACATTTAATCATTGTAGCTAATATTTACCAACTGAATTATGTGTGGTGGTCTTTCATTTGCATAATGCATTTCTTCTCTCTTTTTTTTTGCATTGAACAAAGGCAATTCTGCATTTCTATAATGTTTTTCATTTACTTAAGGTTTTGCATGTTGTTTAAGAATAATTGAACTACATTTCACACAAGCAATGATCTGCATATGTAAATGAGGAACGGCTGCGCATACAGGCGTCTAGACGTGACGCGTCAGTCTGTTAAATTTACCCTGTAAACCTGAACTTTAACCTGAACCTGAACCTGTTGGTTTCTTTTGCGAGTGATCTATAACTGCATGTGAAAATGTGTCATTTCTTTCATGCATGTTACTTAGCTGTAGTTCAGATGTTTTCAAGGATGTCTTTATTTGTACAATTATGCATTTGGGAGACGCTTTTATCCAAAGCCACTTACATTGCATTGAAGATTTACATTTTATTAGTTCATGCATTCCCTGGGAATCAAACCCGCATGACCTTGGTGTTGTTGGGCTACTGTTTGAGACTACACAAGATAGAGAAATGTTTATTTCATTCAATATTGTACATGATAAAACCATACCAACCGTTGAAATTAGCATGAAAGATGATAAATTGGGTTGCAAACTGTCCTGTTTAATATAAAATCTCCCTTATTTGAAGTGACCAGAATTCTGTTTGATTTAACACATTTATGACAAAAAAATTGTGTTTTGTATATAATATAGAGATGCTACACGGCGGGGATAAAGGAAGATTGCAGGAGGGTAAGTACATTGTTTTTGCACTTTGGTTGTGTTATTAATCAGCATTTTTGTAAATGGTCATGGTGTAATTTAGACATTTTTCAGTCAGGATTTTTTCCATTTTATTGGTGCAAATTTGCACTGAATTGGTTGCTGTTAATTAAATACCAAATACTTAAAACTGTGAGCCTGTTATTGAAGTCACAGCTTTCTTACTCAGTATATTTGTCTTATTTTCCAAATATATACACAAGTACGAATATCTAAACATTCTTAAATTAAGATACATTTACTGGAGAAGCAAAAATGACAAGATATTAAGTCTTGTTTTCTGAAACATTTATCAAAATGGAGTTTGTTTATGCTTAAAACATGAACAAATATCTGCCAATGGGGTCAAAAAAATTACCTTGGTTTCCCTTTGAATTAAGATTATTTTTCTGACCCCATGACAGATATTTTGTTCTTGTAGGATAAATTAACTTAACTTTGCTGACTTTTTTACAGAAAACAAAACTTAATATCATAAATAATTTTGCATCTCAAGTAAATGCATTTTGATTCAAGAATTTTTAGATATTTGAGAAAATGGAGGTGTGTGTGTGTGTGTGTGTGTGTGTGTGTGTGTGTGTGTGTGTGTGTGTGTGTGTGTGTGTGTGTGTGTGTGTGTGTGTGTGTGTGTGTGTCCGTCCCTTTAGGACATTAAAATGTATTTTGAATGTATTCATTTCACAACAGTTGTAATTAAATCATGTCAGTGAACCAGAATTGAAGACTGAGTCTCATATTTACTTCAACCAATATCTTGTTTGTTTTATTTTCCAACAGTATAATGTTATACGCTCGCTCTTTTCTCCAATATTGAATTATCTGTCAGCGTTAACATCGGAAATCGCAGTGGCAAATGCGATTGATAGTTGGCTTAGCTAACTAAGTGAAGAGGCTAATAATCATTTTATCACGTTAAAATATTAAGGCTGCCCTTCTTTGCTTGTTTCCTCATTATCCTAATTGAGAGCAAATTAGCTAAGAGGTGCAGTGTAGCTATCAAGCTTCTTAGTTTTATCAGAAGACAATTTAAGCCTTGCAGATCCTATTAGTGACAAAGCAGATAACGCTTGAAGGAGCTGTGTCAGCTTACCATACAGGACGGGGGAATGGAAAGATGATAGAAAGAGAGAAAGAAAGAAAGAGAGATAGAAAGAGAGACAGATAGAAAGAAAGAGAGAGAGATAGATAGATAGATAGATAGATAGATAGATAGATAGATAGATAGATAGATAGATAGATAGATAGATAGATAGATAGATAGATAGATAGATAGATAGATAGATAGATACTGTATCCCATAATGCAATATGCTCAACCTGACCTTCATTTTCAGTGTCATAAATAAAAACTGACTTATTTGATTTGACTTTCATGAGTTGATGTTGACATTGGCACAAAATTGGATAAAAATGCAAAGCAAACATTTTGGTTTCCAAAATTCCAAAAAAAAAAAAGTCTTCCTTTTTGTCTTGTTTTCTAGCACAAATATCTATCTTTTCAATCCATTTATCCTTTCTTGGGGGAAAAAATATCAAAATGAAGTGAGTTTATGCTTAAAACAAGAACAAATATCTGCCAATAGGGTCTGAAAATGATCTTAATTCAAAGGGAAAACATGATTATTTTTCGTAACTTGATTGGCGGATATTTATTTGTGTTTTAACTCACTTAATTTTGATCAAATTTTCAGAAAACGAAACTCAATATCTTACATCATTTTTGCTTCTTAAGTAAATGTATCTTGATTTAAGAATGTTTCGATAACTGCACAGGAAAACATGACAAAAAAACTGAGTAAGAATAATTTTTTGCAGTGTGGATGCAACTCGCTAGTGTAACATACTTTTTGAAATGTTACATAATATGTTACTTAAAATAAAATAGCAGTACCCAGTATACAGTAGATAGTGTACAGTAAGTGTTTCAGTCCAAACATAGGCGATGTCTCAGTTTTACATAACACCTGTAGATCTGCATCACGACGAGTTTGTTTGCTTTTGTTGATCTGACACAAGGACAAGAATGAAAGCAGGTAAACTAATCCTGTTATGGCTGAAAATCAAATTAAACCAAGAGCCAACTCATGCCTTCAAGCTTCTATGTATTTCAATTACACGCGTGCTTTCGGTGATTCATTTTTTATTTTGTGTGGGTGTTTCCTGTCAAGTAGCCTTGTTAATGCCTGCCAAATGGATTTTGTGTGTAATTTTAGGTTGTTGATTACGTCAAATCCCAATAAGACACTGACATGCTTTGGTGTTACAGTAGGATTAATCGCTTAGTCTTTATGTGCTAATTAACTCCGCCTACTCCATCCTCCATACACCCACTGCTCTCCGAGATTACATCAGTTCGTTTCATCAATGAAAGTGACAGTGGGGTCACATTTTTAAATAGAGTATTTCTTGTTGGATACATTTACTCATTTAAAGGTGCATTGCGTAATATTTCTGAGGATCTATTGACAGAAATGCAATATAAGATGTTTTCAGTGGTGTATAAAGACCTTGCATAATGAACCGTTATGTTTTTATTACCTTAGAATGAGACATTTATATCTCCATAACCGCGGGCTCCTTCTATGGAGGTCGACATATTGTGTGGTCATGTTTCTAGCGTAGCCGACAGCGAACACACAGCGCTACAGAGCGCGTTTCCTCACTACCTTTAAAAAGAAGTTTTCAGTGGTGTATAAAGACCTTACTTAATGAACCGTTATATTTATATTACCTTAGAATGAGCAGTTTCTGCCTACACAGACTGCGGGTTCCCTTACATTGAAATGTGCCGAGTGCCGACATGTTTCTACAGTGGCCCTAAACGGACAAACGTGTTTCGTTACTATGTTGCTCTTCATGCGAGGAAGCAAGCTTAGTTCAGCGAATAAAACTCTGACACAATGATGAACAAGTAACAATAATATTCACAATAGCATATAGTTTTACTGAATAATTAAGTAAACATCATTTCTTAATTTATCCTTGTAAAGAAACCTCATTGCTGAACTGGCTACTCTCTGCTGTCTCAGACGATGACATTTTCCTGTCGGCCACCGTAACTTTTGTTGGTTGCAATTCGTAACGTCACCACTAGATGCCGCTAAAATCACACACTGCACCTTTAATGAACGCTTTAAACGGGCTATATATGTGAGAATTTCCATGTATTACTCTTTTATTGCCAATGTGTGAACAACTTGTAACGAAAGGTAAAGCTGCAGTCCGTAACTTTTAGCGCTCTAGCGGTTAAAGGAGTAGTTCGCTTTAAAATGAAAATTAGCCGCTTGATTTACTCGCCCTCAAGCCGCCCTAGGTGTATATGACTTTCTTCTTTCAGACGAATACAATCGGAGTTATATTAATAAACACCCTGACGCTTCCGAGCTTTATAATGGCAGTGAATTGCAACCATCAGTTTGAAGATTATAAAAGTGCATCTATCCATCATAAAAGTTCTCCACAAGGCTCAGAGGGGTTTATAAAAGCCTTCTGAAGCAAAACGATGAGTTTGTGTAAGAAAAATATCCATATTTAACACATTATAAAGTAAACTTCTAGCTAAACACAGCAGAACTGCATGTGTCTTGCGGAAGAACATTGCAGCCAGAGACAAAAACATGGTTTTGAAAACGGATTCATGATGTATACTCGCTTATTATATAAGTTTTGTACATTTTGAACACGAGACATTCCCTGACTTCTGAAAGCCAGTAGACTGACGCTGAATTCAGAACAGCATACTAGCATAATTGTATTACAATTTCTTCCATTTAAAGATATGGTAAAAGTAGTAAGAGTATTTACAAGTATGCGGTTCCGAATTCAGCATGATTTTTTTTGTGTGAATTTTTGCCGGGAAAATCAAAAGGATGTGACGGTTACGAGCGCTCCTGAGAGACTTTCTTCCTTTCTATGACACATGAAATTAATAGAATTCAGGATAATGCCGAAAGTGCCTACGGTAATGTCAATGTGTCATGTAATGAAAATGTATTAATTCAATAGTCTTACATAGCCAGAACTATACTACTAGTACAGTTCTGGCTAAGACTAAGATTATACGTATAATCAACTATCATAACAGTGTAATTTTAATTACCTCATATGTCGACATGATGTCAGTGAATCATAGAGCTGGTGTAAACATATTCACATCGATATGATCATGCTTTCTGAACTGCTGCTTTATTCTCACCACTGTCATTTTTCTTGTGTGTTTATTTTGTTATTGAGAGGCACATATTATATATTCATCTAAACGTCACGGCGTCTGGATGTTCGATTATCACTGCAAAGGTATTTCAACTTCTTTTTACTTCTAAGCAAAGAACGAAAAATAACTGCCGTTAGTAGCCTATATCGGGCCATTAAATCATGTTCAGACTCTTGTACGTCATATGTGCTCGAGTGTGAGCACGAGCATTATACACTCTCAGAAAAAAAGGTACAAAAGCTGTCATTGTGGCGGTACTTTTTCAAAAGGTACACCTTTGTACCTAAAGAGTGCATATTAGTCCCTCAAAGGTACATATTGGTACCAAAAGTGTACATATTAGTACCTAAATGGTACATATTAGAACCCTTTTGAAGGGTACTGTCCCAACAGCTTTTGTACCTTTTTTTTTCTTAGAGTGTGTAGGGGTCATCGGATGCCCATTTTCCACAAGTTGGTATGGTTCTTTAAGGTGTTCATGTAAAGTTTGTAACATACTTTGGTTAAAATTCCTCAATGGTTGTGTAAAACAACACCCTTTTTACCTCCTCAAAAACAGCTTTGTTCACAGTGACCCATTTCGGTGCATGTCTCTTTAAATGATAATGAGCAACTGCTCACCCCACCCCTCTCTTCCATGGGGGGTGTTGAATGGCTGAGGGCAGAAATATGCTAATACGGGACAGGCCGTCAGTGGTCGTGGGCGGAGCATGAGCATTATGACATCATAGTGCTCAGAAAATCCAAACGGCTTGAATATTGAGAGTGTTTAGGCTTTTTGATGATTAAAAAAAAGGAGTGAATGCATTGTTTTCATTGTATGGTGGTTGTGTCCACACACTGCAAATACACATTTATATGCAAACACCATATAAAAGTGAATTTTGCATCCGATGACCCCTTTTTCTGGCTGCAATTCACTTAACGGCCAGCGGTGTCACTAATAACAAGAGTTTCTGAATTCTACTCCTTTAGCTCCTTTTTATCCAAAGCAAATAATCTGGTGCATTCGCAAATGTGTCTCATTGTAGAAGTAAAGGAGACATGAATAAACAAAGCGAAAAAACATGGTAATACCTTATTCTTCTTGTTCAAAGATTATTTTTTGCTGAAGCCTTTCTTTCGATGGTTAATGAGCTTTTCACATGAATGATTTGGAGCAGCTGGTAGCTATATTTGATACAAAAACAAGTCTTTATCTGGCACACAGCTAAGCATCTCTTGTCTATTCACAGAACTAATGCTTTATCTATAGGAAGTTTATAAAGCAATGCTACACAATCCAGTGTCTATAGTTAACTATTCGTAGGCTGTGTTGTGATTTCAGAAACTGGGATAGAACAGATAATCTACTGTCCGTCCGATGTGAAGAAGAGACTCATGTTTATCATGCTAACATTTGAGGATGAAGAAAAGGTCAAGGTATTCCTGAAGTGAACCCTGCAGTGCTCTTTTAATGTTCTTCTTTTAATGTAATGTTAAAATTGATTTTAATGGGACGTTCTACACTATTAGGCTTACTAATTCTGTCATCATTTACTCAGCCTCAAAATGTTATGATTTTAGCTTCAAAAACGATTAAAAAAAGCACCATAGGTGTTAATGCGACTTGTGCACTATACACGTCTCACGTTTGAATCCAGTGTAAATGATGATGTTTCATTTATATGCGAACCATTCCTTTAAATTACATTTCAATAGTTTTTAAAAGTTTTTATAGCTGCAGTCATAAGTTTAAATATGTACACCTTGCAGAATCTGCAAATTGTTGATAAGTTTAAGCAAATTAAGAGGGATCATAAAAATTGCATGTTTTTTTTTTTTTAGTACTGCCTTGAATAATCGGTTTCACATAACAGATGTTTACATATAGTCCACAAGACAAAATAACTGAATTTACACAAAGTTTACATGTGCTTGATTCTTAAAGAAGAACTATTATGCCCTTTTATAAAGTCTTGATGTTGTTTTTGGCTCTATTAGAACAGGTTTTCCTGCTTGAATGTTGATTATTTTCCTCATATTCTCCATTGTTGCAGCTCCTCTCTTCCCAGTCTGTCAGTAACGCTTCGTTTAGTTCCTGTTCCTTTAAAAGTAGATTTACATGGTCATCTTCACACATGTGAGACGAACAAGGATTGATTAACTCAAATGCAACAAAACTGTAATCAGAAGCTTAGAAATAATATTTATAGTACTGTTAATCTTAATCTTGTAAATGTAGTAATACTTTACAATATCATTAATTAATGCATTAGTTAACATGAGCAATATATTCTTACAGCATTTATTAACCTTTGTTGATGTTACTTAAAATGTTCATGTTAGTTCACAGTACATTAACTAATGTAAACAGATACAACTTTTGTTAATCATGTTAATTATTGTAGTTAAATTTAAAACATGAAACCTTATTGTAAAATGTTACCCAAGATGCAACACTCACTTGGTCTAATTTTTTATGGAAAGATGGCAAATGCTTTATTTTAAATTTATGTGTACAATAACATAATACAATAAAGCATATTAAATTAAACTGACTAGAAGCATAAAGAAACAAACAATAGATAAGACATCATATATATTTATTTAAAAAAAAATTACAACAGTTCCCAAACAAATTATGGACTTCAGCCAATCAATATATTATGAGGAAACAGTCGTGTAAATGTGTAAATACTGCAAAATAGAAATAAGAAATTTTGCTGAAACAATTTGTGCATTTTTTCTATGAAAATTAAGCTCATTCTTATGCATCTTCTCTTTTTTGTAATGTGGAAACATCATATAGGCCTATTATTTATATAAAGTATAACATGTTCACTGATTTTAATGTTTAATTTGGATGAAAAAACGTTATTTTAATATGCCTAATGATTGATCATGAGCTTATTTTTCCACAGCTTTGTAATGCTTGACATGGTTCATCCAGGTAGGACATGATCCTTCAACCAATCAGATTTTAGTATTCAGCATTATTGAGTTCGAACAACATTCATATTTGTTACTTTGTTTGGACTGTTTGTTTGCTTGTAATGAAGAAGGATGTTAATCCAGGAATTTGTCCTATTTGTCTGAAGCATTTTGTGTGCCTTGTAACTTCTTTGGCCTATTGCATTGTTATCCTCTTAAAAGACAATTCCAGCCCAAAATGAACCTAGGGCTAAATAACACATGGGTACCGAGTCGACCGTTCTCTGGGACGCGTTTTCATGATAATCGAATGTACCCAGTTGTCATAGATATAAACACTAGATGTCGCCTTGGGGTTCTAAACATGCGTCAAAAGCGCCGCCATCTTGGAACAGGGGTCTTGTCATAGGAAGTAGCTGGGTAACGCTGAATTCATGGATGATGCCGGACTTTTGTGCTGCGTATGGATGTTCACACGAACGAAATCTAAAAACCAGACAGCAAGGGATTACATTTCACAAGACAATTTCTCTGGACTCTATAATAAATACATGTCTGACCTTTGGAACGAACCAAAACAACTAGAAAATAGCATTCATGACGATTTATGTTGATTTTATTTCCGTTAGACCTTTTCCTACATTGACGCTGATGAGGGGTTCCCCTGTTTCAAGATGGCGGCTCTATTGACGCATTCATTCCAATGAACTGCCGTAGCCAAGGCGACATCTAGTGTTTATATCTATGCCCAGTTTTAAAGGAGCCCTATGTAAGATTGTGGCCAAAACTGGTACTGCAATCACTTTCAAATTACTGTAGAGCGGTGTATCCCCAAGTGACGAGTCCTACACAGTACGTTTTTTTTCCGTTAATTATGTTTATGCTTCAAATGAGAGATGTTTTGCAAAGTAATTATATATCGCAAAAGTTTACTAATGGCGATTAGCCAAATATAATCGTAAAGATGATCTTTATAATCGTAAAGATGTGGATTCATGACGAGTTTTTTTTGGTTTCGGAACATTAGACATTTTTTTTTTAATCCGATTCCGACACGTTTGTAGCTGCAGCTGTGGTAACTAGCAGAGCTGGCAACCCGGATGCCGCAACACTACTGACTCCGTGATTGGTAGATAGGTGGAGGGTGGGGCATCAGACCAAAACACAACATGACAACATCAACATCAGTTGAGGGCTGCAACTTCACTTTTTAAATGACAATATCCTGGCCGGACTACTGTTGTCAGTGATATAAGTATTTGAAATTAACATGATTTCTTAATGTCTAGTGACATATCAGGGCCATTTTATGATTAATTGAAATAAATTTCTTACATACAGCTCCTTTAACTTTAGTTTTAGTTTAACCACAGATTAGCTTATAACGCTAGTGTATGGGGCATCGAATAAGTAAAAATAAAAATCGCTAGTTAATACCACAAACAAGGCTCAAAATAGCCCCACACTAACACGCTAGCATAATGAGGGTCTCTACATGCAAACCGAAGCATTGAGAACTTTGTAAGTGTACAGACAGTTTAATAAGAAGATTAAACAGTTCACTTCACACGCGTATACAAGCAGGAGCCATCTTTGGAAAACAGTCTTAACCAGTCGAACCACGAATGCCGTGCTACGTAGGACCCTCATTATGCTAGCGTGTTAGTGTGGGGCTAGTTTGAGCCTTGTTAGTGGTATTAACTAGTGGTTTTTATTTTTACTTATTCGATGCCCCATACACTAGCGTTATAAGCTAATCTGTGGTTAAACTAAAACTAACGTTAAAACTGGGTACATTTGATTATCATGAAAACGCATCCCAGAGAACGGTCAACTCGGTACCCATGTGTTATTTAGCCCTAGGTTCATTTTTGTCCTTTAAAGGGATAGTTCACTCGATTCAGTCACGTTTGTGTTAATGTAAACCTGTATGACACAAAAGTTTTGAAAGTCATACAGGTTTAAGGGTGTTTAAAGAAAAATGAATACCTTTTTTTATCATTAATCATTAAATGAAGAAACAAAGTAGATATTCTTCCACATCTTGTTGATGATGGGCGGTTTATTGTACGTTTAACCGAACAATCACATCACGACACATTTGTCTTCCGCGGCCTGTTTGACCTCGGTCATCGTGCTCTGAGCTTTAGCCTTGATCGAGTCAAAGTCCACGTCCATGTTCTGCAGTTTTCCCATGAAGGAATCGTTGATCTCTTCCTGCTCTTCCTCTTCGTCCACCATCTTTGCCAGTTCCTCGGGAATGTCCAGATCGTCTCCGGCCATCTGGACCGTAGCGTCGTCTTGTGCGCTCTGTGGAAAAACAGATGCAAGTGTGACAAACACAACACTAATACGTGTTTTTAACCCTGTGAAGCCTGACATATTAAATAATACTTTAGTAAGAAAAATCTAATTATTTGGAATTGACCTGTGTGTGCGTGTGTGTGTGTGTGTGTGGTATCATATTTGATGCATCAGGCTTTTATGGCTCATATAGTGAGAATATAGAGGAAAAACACCTCAATTTTATTCAGAGGCACAAACTGAGCAAAAATATGCAATTTTATGCAGATGCGTATTCTTAAATGCCCCAAACGTTTGATGAAATTCTGATAATATAAAACATGAGATCATTATAACAGACTACTTGCAGAAAATGCATATAAATATCAGTCGTCACTCAATATCTGACAATAATGTGTCTTAGTAAGATGATTTTTAAAATCTTAGTTTTAACGCTCTGTAGTTTTAAAACATATAATGCAATGCAATACAATGATGATTGAGAGATGAATAAACCTAAGCTGATACACTCCAGTAAGTGTTCATCTTGTGTTTACTTGTTAAAAATCAGTGCAGATTTCACAGCAGAAAGACATTAGCTGAAGGTGGATGTTTTTACAATTATAATAAAAGGCCTTTTATTTGCTAAAAAAAAGTCTAAACTCAATCAGACTGTAGTGTACGACAGGTTTATCAGCAAAGTTTTGATCATTTAAAGGCCTGCGTATCAAATATGATGCAGTTTGTATTTTATAAATGTTTCCGTATAAACAAATTCCACCCTTAAAAACAGATGAAATGTGATCTGCACGTATTGTTTGTGAGATTAACCCAGCATATTTTATTATTAATGAATATCTCAAAGCCAACTGATAAACGTGTGCTCTGTTACCGTTGGTAGTCTGTATTTGTCACGCAGATGCACTCGTAAGTTTGCTCTCTCTGCTTTTTTTGTAGCAAACTCCTGATCCCTGGCGATCCTGTCAACAAAACATGCATTATTCATCTGTTTTACAACAGCTTTAGCTCATGTTAGACCACAGATAACTGGCTCTGGTTAACAATGTGAGATAATGTACTTAACACATCCAGAGCTGCACTGTAAAAAATAATCCTGTAAAAAAACGGTAAACTACTGGCAGCTGTGGTTGTCCAGCATTATACCGTAAAAATATGGTGTGTTACTGTTTTTAAAATTAACAGCTAAATACCGTTTTGTCAGGTACAGTATATAACTGTAATTTAACAGCATATAGCTGTAGCTGACAAAACGGTATTTAGCTGTTAATTTTAAAAACAGTAACACCATTTTTTTTACGGTATAATGCTGGCAACCACAGCTGCCAGTAGTTTACTGTTTTTTTACAGGATTATTTTTTACAGTGTGGATTTTCTGAGGTCTTCAGCATTACAAAAAAAAAAATACAAATACAAATCAGGTTGATACTTTAGAAACCGCATTGTAAGGGTTTACTACTTGCTTTAGTTTCTTAGTACTTTTATCCGTCAGTAATTCTGTTCAGAATTATGACACATATGATAAGTTTCTGTATTCTGCTCTATTAAATAGATTAATGAATCTGGAATGTGTTATGAGAAACATCTGGGTAAATCTTGCAAGATAAAAATAAGAAATATTACTTTGCATTGAATTTTTGCATTACTTTCATGAAAATTAAGTATATTCTTATGCAACTTCTCATTACTGTAATGTGAAAATAAAATAATGATATATTATTTAAATTGTAAAGTATTTATAGGCTAAATTAATGTAGGATTTGTTGCACCGAGAGAGAGAAAAAAGTATTACAATTATGAGAATCTAATGGCAATCGTTTAATAAAAAACTTAAAGTAAAAGTTTTGGTATGCATTATATTAATGAGAATTTATGTTGATTAAATAAATAAAGCCGTTATTACAGTAGAAGTATGAGAATGTAGTGGTAATTATTTAATAAAATAGCCTACTTTAAATGAAAAACATCTATATATGCATTATATTAATGAAAATTTAAATTGATTAAATTAAAAACAATATTACCGTATAATTATGAGAATCGACAATCAATAAAAAACATAAAAAATTAAAGCATATATATACAAATTAATGAGAATTTATTAAAAAAACATCAAAAGTAAAGCATCCATATATGCATTATATTAATGAGGATTTATATTGATTAAATAAATATTACTGTACAATTGTTTTTATTAAAAAATATAATTTATAGTACAATTATGAGAATTTAATGGCAGTCATTTTATAAGAAATCTTTCAATTTAAATTTTTTCTTACGCATACTATTAATGAGAATTTATGTTGATTAAATAAATAAAGCAATTATTAAATTATTACAGTATATATTTATGAGAATATAATGGCAGTCATTTAATAATAAAAAAACATCAAAAATAAAGCATCCATATATGCATTATATTAATGAGAATTTCTATTGATTAAATAAATACATTTTACTGTACAATAATTAGAATCTAATGGCAGTCATTTAATTAAAAAAATTAAAAGTAAAGTATCCATATGCATTATATTAATGAGAATTTCTATTGATTAAATAAATATTACAGTACAACTAGGATTATCTAATGGCAATCATTAAAAAAAATATCAGAAGTAAAATATCCATATATGCATTATATTAATGAGAACTTGAGGGAATTTGAAATAGCAATAAAAAAATATATAAATGGTACAAAAGTAAGCTTAATTATCCTTATTAAAACATTTCATTTTATTTAGTTATAATAAAGATATGACCTAGACATGTTTTTGTGAGACTCACTCCATCTGAACTGACACGATTAGCCTAATTTACACCGGCAGAAATCGAGCTATTATTTACATGCTGTTTTACATGAAACCAATCAATCTGAGCGTCTTCCTGACTCTCTCAATCGTATTACTCTGACCCACAGAGATTAGCCATCGTTCATACGTATATATACACACTGTTCCTTACAGAAATAATAGCCCAGTTGCCAGCAGGATGGAGCCTAAGAAGGTTAAAGGGGTTTAGGGGCTCTATATAGAGTCAAGCAAGGTAAACGCTGTAATACTTGCTATAGCCAAACCCACTCGAGCTATTAAACAACATACAGGATAGCAGATGTTTTGTCAGAAGCATCTTTTTCTCAATCTGTGGTGATTTTCTGCTGGACAGGACCTTTAGTGGTTGTGTTTGGATCACTCTAAAGGTTGGGTCACATTTGGCCTCTCGTGACCCAGTTCTGCACTTAATGCATCGGGAGTTATATAAAGAGATAAGGTATAGTGAGTGCAACATTACGCCAGTGTGTGTGTGTGTGTGTGTGTGTGTAGTTTTTTTTCCGAGACGTCACAGTTTCTCTTTTCACTGTTGATCTTCAGATATCCGGCTGAAGACTTACAGGCTGAGTTTATTTTTCATCATTGAATAAACGACACGTCCGATCACATCCTCATTTACACTACCGTTCAAAAGTTTTTTTTTTTTTTTTTTTTTTTAAGAATTAATACTTTTCTTCAGAAAGGACGCATTAAATTGATCAAAAGTTACAGTAAAGACATTTATAATAATGCAAAATGTTTCTTTTTTAATTAAATGCTTTTCTATTGAACTTTTAAAGAATCCCGAGAAAAAAAGAATTACGATTTGCACAAAATTATGAAACAGCAAAACTGTTTTCAACTGTGATAGTAATCATAAATGTTTCTTGAGCATCAAATAATCATATTATACTGATTTCTGAAGGATCATGTGACACTGAAGACTGGAGTAATGATGCTGAAAATTCAGCTTTGATCACAGGAATAAATTACACTTTACTATATATTCACATAGAAAACAGCTGTTTTACATTGAAATAATATTTCACAATATTACTGGGTTTGTTTTGTATTTTTAATCAAATAAATGCAGCCTTGGTGAGCAGAAGAGACTTCTTTTAAAAGCATTAAAAATCTTACCGACCCCAAATTTTTGAATGGTAGTGTATATCTGTGACCTCTGTGACCTCAGGTCAGCGATGACGGCTATAACGGACTGATCCCACTTTTGGCCGGCGGGCCGCAGGAAATGGGAATTAGGATAAGACAATAATTACAGACTAAGACGATTTCATTATGTTTATAAACATCACTGTGTGTTGAGCGATACTGAAACCTATGTTATATTAACATTAGTATATTATAGTAACTATTTGGAAACAATAAATAGGCCTAGTAGAAATAATGTCATATTAATATTAGGATTATATATATATACTATTATTTATTGTTTCTAAAAAGTTACTATAATAAATGTTCTCTCATCAAAATACCTCAGTAGATAATTGAATATAAAAACTATGAATGAAAAATTACTAAACTATTTAGTTTTTACAGGTATACAAAAAATACTACGGTAACTGTGTGTTCCCGACCAAAATACCGCACTTACTATTGTTATTTATTATTAATTATTTTTACAATGATAACCATTTAAAAAATGTTCATTAATAATTTTTAAGTTTAATTATTATGTTTTTACAGTTATACAAAAAATACTGCGGTAACTGTGTTCCCGCCAAAATACCACACTTACTATTGTTATTTGTTCCTAATTATTTTTTTCAATGACAACTATTTAATAATTTTTCATTAATAATTTTTAGGGTTAGGGTTAGGGTTTTTAGGGTTAAAGGCTAACCCTTTAAGTTTAATAATGATGTTTTTATGTTTTATGTTTATGTTTTTATTTTTGAATGTTTATTTGAGTGATCATCAAGATGCTGTCAAATCGATTAATCACGATTATTTAAAATACAATTTTATAAATATATCATATAAGTGTGTATAAATACATACATACATAGATACACGCACACGCACACACACACGTACGTATATATATGCGTGTGTGTATAAATATATAATATATATATTAGGTGGTCACATGACATCCGCTGTCTGCCCTCTCATTACTGTGTTCGCTGCACTGCCGCTTCAAGTCGAACGCCGCTACTCATCATTTGCATAAGGTTAATTAGTCAATTTTAACTCTCAATTAAAAAGCATATCACTTTATCGCTGCTTAAATTGCTGTCAATATGAATGATCTTTGAGAGCAAAAACCCTGTGCAACACAAAAAATCACAGCCAATAAAAACAATAAAAAGTTTATGCCTAAAGGTTTTTGTAAATCAATACATCATCATCAATCCTTCTTCCAAAACCTGTTTTTATCTTCCCCTGATTCACTATGCTAAGCCTATTATAAGTCTATATAGTTTATAAGTCTATAAGTTTATATTTTAGACCCGTCTGAATGGTTTTAGCGGGAAATTGCGTGTGTGACTCGGCATATCTGTAAATAGAGTAACGTTGCTCCGGCTGCTTTGAAGCGTGTGTGTGTGTGTGTGTGTGTGTGTGTGTGTGAATCAGATGTTAGTTGAAAAGTTGACATGTGAGCGGCTAAATCGCCAACCTCCGGAGAATCACCCGTTTAAAACAAACACCGGACAGAGAGAGTCTGCTGGAGAAAAGACGAGCTCGTAATAAAACAAGAATCAACATTGGCTTGGCTTTTCAGAGATGGAGAGAACGAGGGATTTGAAATGTTGTAAGAGTGTTTTTATTACTCAACAGGAGAGTAAGATCTTTTATTAAACAGATAAACTGTATCTCTCTAACAGAGTTCACTGTAAAGCATTATCTATTGTGAAGATCATTTCATTATGGTTGTTGTAACGCTGTGCTGGAGTTTATTTTGAAGGAAGTAGCGTGTCTATTAATGGGTAAAGCTACAGTAAACTCTTCAGCTTGAGATCCTTTCCATCTAAACTGGTTACATCTCATATAGTGAATATTTAATGAACAGTGTTGGGTAAGTTACTCAAAAAAAGTAATCCACTACAAATTACTAATTACTACTTTAAAATTGTAATTTGATTACATTACTGATTACTGCATGTAAAAAGTAATCAGATTACTAATTACTTTACTTTCAAGTTACTTTGAAAACCTATTAAAACTACAATAATACACTACAAAGTGAAACTCCGTTCTTTCCGTAATTTAATATTGCAGACATCCCAAGTCTCCCGGAAGTTCCGGAAGCATGGCGGAGAGGGAGAGAGCGAGAGACCTTGCCTGTGAGTGTGTGTGTGTGTGTGTGTGTGTGTGTGTGTGTGTGTGTGTGTGTGTGTGTGTGTGTGTGTGTGTGTGTGTGTGTGTGTGCCTCATGAAGCGTGTTCTCCGGTAATGCATTAAAGCGCATGCTCATTAACTGACGCAGCCGGCCAAACGTGATTAGAAATGCATTTTACAAAATATTTTTTTCTTAACAATACATTTGTAACGCAAGTAACTTAAAGGGATAGTTCACCCAAAAATGTAAATTCTGTCAGTATTTACTCTCCCTGGATCACTCCTCCATAGGCTTCTAAGGGATTGAAACTTGTTCCCCGAAAAGTTATTAAAGACATCGTTAAAATAGTCCAAGTGACTACAGTGGCTCAATCTTAAGTTTATCAAGCGACAAGAATACTTTTTGTGCGCAAAAAAAACAAAAATAACGACTTTATTTCAACTATTCATTTCCTTCTCTGTGGGCGTCGAGTGAGTTCACTAGTGTAACAGCGCAGCGCTTCTGTGTTGTACGTCACTCGTAGGCTCACTATTGGCCGACGCTGGTCATGTGTGTGATGCGTGTGACGTACAACACAGAAGCGCTGCGCTATTACACTAGTGAACTCACTCGAGGCCCACAGAGAAGGAAATGAATAGTTGAAATAAAGTCGTTATTTTTGTTTTTTTTGCGCACAAAAAGTATTCTCGTCGCTTGATAAACTTAAGATTGAGCCACTGTAGTCACTTGGACTATTTTAACGATGTCTTTAATAACTTTTCGGGGAACAAGTGTCAATCCCTTAGAAGCCTATGGAGGAGTGATCCAGCTCTCAGATTTAATCAAAAATATCTTAATTCGTGTTGCGAAGATGAACGAAGGTCTTACGGGGTTGAACAACATGAGGGAGAGTAAATACTGACAAAACTTTCATTTTTGGGTGAACTATCTCTTTAATTTTATTGACATCAGTAACTGTAATCAAATTGCATAAATTTTAAATGTAATGAGTTACATTACTGCGTTATCATGAAAAGTAATTAGAATACAGTAACGCGTTACCCAACTCTGTTAATGAGCAGGATAATCATATTCATCCGCAGCACAACCAAAACAATGTTCTTCCACAAAATACAGGCAGTTTTGATTTTTAACCGCTAGAGGGCCAAAAATGACATAACGTACAGTCATGTGGAAAAGGACTGTGCACTAATTGGATTCATTGTAAGCTACCAACATAGAAACTGTAAGACTGGAAAAACTGTAAGAACTGTAAGAGAGGGCTAGTCTCTGAGAAAACAAAGGAAATTACCATTTGAACTCAATCTTGTGCACCATTCGAGACGCAAGTCTCACTTCAGAATCATTCTAATCTACATCTCTGTCCCTCGACCCACACTCTCTCTCTCTCTCGTGGTGAGATCTCCTGAAATTCATCCAAAATATATATGGTTTTAATGTGAACAATTATCATTCAGTTTTATACATGTCTGGTATCATTTGAAATGTCTCAGCGCGACTGGTACAAATGTCTCATTCCCAAAGAAATAATGACAATGACAAGAGTTAGAAAGTCTATGGCTGTAACTATTGTCGATTAATTTGTGTTGTTCTTATCACTTTGATTTTTTTTATTTGATTTTATTTTCTTGTTGGATGTTCTTTTTTTTTTTACATAAATTCCAAATAAACTTAAAAAAAAAAAAAAAAAAAAGGTAATAAAGTTCTGAAGAGTTTAGAAATATCTTGCACACAGAAGGATGTGACTTTCAGGCAAATGGCTTTCAGTTTCCATGTTAAAGAGGTTCTGTCTATATAATGAAATGCAGCAAAAGGATCTGGGCCAAAAGACTCTCAGCATTCATGTATTTCCTAATGTCCAGTTAACATTTCTCCTCTTTATTCCAGAGCATTTGATGTTTATCTATGAACTGATTATGAAATTGTAATGATACATTTACCTGACATAATAAATTGTTACATTTGATTATTCTAACTGACTTTGACATTATTTTCATTAAGGAATAGTCAAACATTCGCTCGCATTTAATGATGCACGGATATCATTAAAACCTTTTTTATGGAGTCAGATGAAATAACGAGAGAATGCATATGAAAAAATGTATTGCATTTAATCAAAAATGCTTTGCCACGAGGAAAGACAGTAACGCGTAGAGACCTTCCGATCAACCGCGAGTTTACAAAACCAAGCAACAACTAAATGTTATTTGATTAGGACATTGTGTGGTCAAGGTTGAAACCTATATTAGTTGTCGCAGTTAATCGACCATTTAAATGGATCAGAAACTGTTTGTCACAAATCTTCTTTGTGTCTTATCTCTCTCCATCTGTCTGTAGTTTGAGTTTGAGACCCATCAAAATCACAACTAAAGCATGATATACGTCTCATGAATGTAACGTTGTACTCACTTCTCGTCGATGAGCTGTTTCTGATACTCCTCAAACTCTTCCCGGCTCATTCCTTTCGACGCCGCCGTCTCCTTTCCGTCTGCTTTCACTTCTGCTTCGTCGCTTCCTCCAGTCATGTTCTTCAGTTTGTCCCCCAACATCTGCTGCAGGAGGAAGGCCATGTTCTCGGGTTTTAGGCCTGAAGAGTAGAGTACCTTTCCAATATTGACTAATTCGTGGTGTTAGTTCATGTATTTGACCCACGGCTAACCTCTCCAGTTCAGGAATGCCGGCGCTGAAGCTTGTTTTTTGGAGCTACAATAACAATATGAAGACTATAGAGGTGTAGTTTCAGATTTGGCACCTGTTGTTGAGATGAAGGTGAAGATGAGGAGGGTGAGGGTGAGGGTGTGATGAAAACGGCTCAAGGGCTTATCTTATTATAAAACCCCATGGAAACCTGTGTTGGCCTCACCTTGGGCCAAGGACGTCGATTGATACTCTTACAGCGGCACAGATAAAACTGGTGATCTGAAATCTGCTTTTAATTAATATATACTAGTGCAAAGTGCCAGTAAAACTATCGTCATACATTCGTGTATCAGATATACAGGTGCTGGTCATATAATTATGAACTTCAAGCATCTTGGATTGTGTGCCTCTCCATTCTTCCTCCAGACTCTGAGACCTTGGTTTCCAAATGAGATGCAAAATTTGCTCTCATCAGAAAAGAGGAATTTGGTCCACTGTGCTTTATTAAATCCAGAGTCAACGCAGCCGTCTACCAGGACATTTTCAGAGCACTTCATGCTTCCTTCATTTTCCAGCAGGATTTGCACCTGCCCACACTGCCAAACGAACCAAAACCTGGTTCAATGACCATGGTGTTCCTGTGTAATTACTGTGTGATTTCATGTAATATTCTAATTATCTGGGATTTTGATTTTGTGGGTTTCATAAGCTGTAAGCCATAATCATCAAAATTATAACAAATAAAGGCTTGAAATATCTCACTTTGCATGTAATGAGTCTATATAATATATTAGTTTCACCTGTTAAGTTGAATTCTTGAAATAAATCAACTTTTTGATGATATTCTAATTATATGACCAGCACCTGTACATACAAAAACTCCAAGGTGTTTAAGACAACCCATTAAAATAAAAGTTCGTTAAGAGATTATACGTAGGCTACGACCGGTGTTGTGCCGAATTTCGACCCCCTTGCAAATGCCGTGGTGGTGAATAAATTGTTTGTTTGGAGTTATTTATTTCTTCACTCCACTTGTACCTCAGTGTACTGCCTGAGCTGTTTTATTTTGGTCTTTTTTGATTTTATTAGGTTTTTTTATGTGTCCATATGGAGGGGACTTTGTTAAATAAAACTGCTGTGTAAAAGCGTTTATATCAAAATCCTGACTGCTGGTTCATTTTATACATGATTTACCTGTGAGCTCTTTAACTGGCTGAGTTAGATGATTATTAACACTAAACATTAAAAATCAGTCTAGTCTCCCCAGCTGTAAATGTCATTGGCTGTTAGTCTTGTGTTGCTTGTAATACATTGACGTATACTGTACATAATCTTTAATAATGCTCTCAATACATGTAGATGTATAGCCTACTGTATCCCTACATTTGTGAGTGTGGAGGTGCTTATGGGGTGTCGCTCTGGGACGGATGAGAGTGTAAATCACAGTCTACACCACTGTGTACATGCGTTGTGGACACGCCAATAGGCACACATTACTAAGGCGCTGTTTAAATAACAAAAATACTGCGCCATTGACTTTAGACCAGGTTTCAGTTGGTCAATGGCTCAGTTTATTTCAGAGACCTCAGAATAGCAACGCGCCATCAATGCGCCTGATCACACCTCGTTTTCAGACCAGCACATCC
Source organism: Gila orcuttii (assembly GCA_026230005.1). NCBI lineage: Eukaryota > Metazoa > Chordata > Actinopteri > Cypriniformes > Leuciscidae > Gila > Gila orcuttii. The sequence goes on along the minus strand of JAPDVR010000008.1, from coordinate 3,760,436 downwards.
ATGGGTGCAAATGCATTTGCTATTTAAACAACGTGGCGCAGGACATGAAAATGACATTTGCGTCAGGCTGAAACTAGCAAAAAAAAAAAAAAACTTGCGTCGCGCCTGGCTCTGCGCTGCGTTGCGAAAGATAGGGCCCAAAGTGATCAAGATCGTTCTAAACTCACAGGCAGTTGGAGCAGATTTGAATGTTCTATTGCATTAACCAAATTACAGAGTGACTAGGCAACTCAGTGTATTAATGTAAGTGTAGAAACACTAACAAACAGCAAACTGCACATTTATTGCATGCTCTGAGGTTTATTAATAACTTATTTACGGTCAGAAAGAAGAACGGGAAAGAAAACAGCAACAAAGATTTTCAAGCTGCTTCAGCTGCTCCACGCTGGGATCTGCTTGCATTTGGTAAATTCTTCACTTCAGTAAGCAATTTAAGGAATGGGCATACTAGCCATCCTGCCACGGTACCATGCTAAAGAAACATAACATTACAAATATAAGAACATTATTTATTATCATATTAAAATGTTTAATTGTATAATATTCAGTTTACTTGTTATGGCACACCTGATTGCACTGTGCATATGCGTCACCATATCGAATAGATGTGGCAATATGTTCACAAGTGTTACTCCAGCTCCATTCTCCACACTTGCCATTCAGTGTTTCAATAGCTTTTATCATTTCTGCTTTACTTTTTGGATTTATTCCACCATCCAGGTAATTGTGTACAGTATATTGAACACTTGAGGACATTGGTGTGAAAGTGCAGCCAGAAGAACCATCACGACGTCCTGTTAAAAAAAATATATATATATATTTTTTTTTTTTTTCAAAGCATAATGCAACAATGGTGGGTATAGTTGTGTTAACATATTTAATAGATTTGTAATATTAGATTTTAGGATGTCATACTTATCATGTGAAAAAGTTTGTCTGTGTCTTTTTTTCCTTTTATACTCTCATCATCAACATATATAGCGTAGTGAGCAGTAGCTTTATCAATTCCACATTCATTCTGGGACATAACAAGCATATCTCCAAACTGAAACTGTAAGTAAATGTACCAATGATAAGTAATTAATTATTAATAAAGAATGTGGATACATTGTGATTTAATTCAAGATACTGTATGTCTCTTACATTGGCATCAACTATCTGAATAGAGATTTTCAGCTGTAGAAGTACAGTGATTAAAACAAACTCCTTGCTTAAGCTCTTCATCTTTTGCTGGCTCCCCTGAGAATGAAACTCAGTTAGAAAGCATGTTAGATGTGTTTTACATGATACAGTGACACAAAGAACCTGAACAGGACTACAAAGATGATCATGGGCTACATCATGCATTCCCCCTTTTTTTTTGTCAAAAATTTTACATTAAGCATTCCCAAACATTCCCAAATATTTTTTGTTCGTAATCAAATAAAATCTTTTTTTTTATTGTTTATATCTTATATCTTATGTCATTGCTGCTGAAACATCCCAACCAAATGTATTGTGATTAACTCAGAAATATATTTTTCAGTTATTCTTAATTTGATGCGTGTTGGTTTCAGTTTCAAGGACTTTTAGATTGCTTATCATTATTTTCCTGTTTCCTAATTTTAATTTACCCACACTTTCAAATTTCTTTGTTTGTAGTTTGGTTCATTATCATTGCGTATTTAAGTTCTTAATTTCCTTCAGTTCTTTGTCCGATATTGTTTGTGCTAAGCACGGTTTCATGCAAGTTACTTGTTCTGCATTACCTGAGTTTTCTTTGTTTAAAAACTACGCTTCAATTTTGAACCCTATTGCCTATCTTCATCATCTTTGGACAAAAGCGTGACAATATTGCTGTAATAATACATTTTACATTAAAATAAAAATGAATATTTAATCATTATTAACAATAATATTTGTACTCAAGTATATAGTATGTCTTACATTTTTCACTTTCAACCTTTAACACCCGAGCATTTATTTTGATTGAAAAACAAAACAAAAAACATTTAAAACTAATTAAAAAACTACATTTAAAACTAAAACTAATCACAGCCTTTTGAGATTTGTCACTCGTATCACAATTTCAATGTTATTTAGAATAAATTGTCCAGCCATATTTATGTATTTTTATAATTTAATGAATGATTAGCTTTTCAGGAACTCACAAACCCTCATGGGTTTGATAATCCCCATTTAGGAAACTAATGTGGTAATTCCAAAAGTGCAAAATATTAAAGTATCTAATCTATGTAATTTAATTAAAGTATCTATAGAAAATACACATTAAGCTGCATTTGACTATATAATTCTCTGTTAACATTATAAACACTGTTCTAAAATAAAGAGCATAGAAAATTGTACATACTATTTTTTTAATAACCCAAAAGCTGTTTGGGAAAGCTTCTTACCTGGTTCTGGTAATGTTCTGGTAATGAGGGTTCTGAGAAAGAGGCATTATATATATAATTCTGCTTATCCTCTCACATGTAAATACAATGTAAATGAAACACCTGATACTGGAATTTTCATTGAAGGAATTAAGATATAAGAAATGAAACAAATGAGAGGATAAGCAGATTTCAATTGATTCACTTGCTGATAGGCTTCATTCACTGTAAAACAGCACATCTGTTATGTGAAATAACTAGCAAGTACTAAAACAAATTGAAATTGGAGATTTTTTTTTTAATTTGTGCACCAACATGCATGTGTCATGGGGTATCCAAGGAAGACGAAGATCATGAAAAACAAAAAGGTTTATTGCAATAACTCAGAACTAACAAGCAAGACAGCGTGTAAACCTGAACACAATACCAGACAAACACTGAGTGAACAAGAAGAACTTATACACAATGGTGATAAACACAGCTGAACCAAACTAACTAATAATGATGTGTGACCTTAACCAACCATGCGACAAATGAAAACAAACAGAAAGTCCATGAAAACAAACTAACTGAACATAACTGTGACAGTATGTATATAATAAGTATATTGTAAATGTGTAATAGATCCACTGAAGGCAAGTGTTGATGAGGACCCAAGTGCAGTTTATTTACAAGATCTAACATGAAACAAAAATATGGCGTGGCATGGAAAAACTCAAAATGAATACATAAACAGGGGCCCGTTCTTCGTACGTCGCTAACTCCGTTAACTTAGCAGGATTTGATTGTTGGCGATTTGGCATGATCTTGGATTGTTTGGTTCTTCGTAGCTCATGCTAGACTTGCTGTCATAGCAACAGGTGCGCTAGCTTGAACCTGCCCGCGAGCAGGCTTATTTCATGTAAACAGGATTAGATCGCGGCTTAATAAGCAGAGGTGATACGGGAAGTCTTTAAACGCAACGCGATAGTGTACTTTTTAGATATATAATTTTTCTCAAGACTCGTGAGGATGTCGTTTACATCCTTCATTTTTTGGAAACGCACATTAAATGTTCGACTCGTCGGAGTTGGATTTAATAACAGCACAAACTGTGTGCATTGTCCTGAGATTCTTTGCGAATGGCTCTTTCGTCCAGAGATGCGGAGAACTTGAAAAGTGCTGTCTGTTGTGCCATTTGCAAAGTTTACCTGGCGCTCAAGCACTTTTTAGGGGGGTTTTGTGGCATTTCCAAGCCACTTAAGACCCAAGGTTGTACTTGTAGGCTATAGCAGTTTTTTTGTTTTGTTTTTTTGCCAACGCAGGTACATTATAATTTTTAATGAAGATCATGCAATCATGATCATGCCGAATAATATGACACAGTATGTCCCTCAGGCTTCCCTAATGTGATTGGTGCCATAGACTGCGCACACAGTGCAGTGAAGGGGATTCTGTGAACCGAAAGGGGGATCACAATGTAAATGTGTAGGCAAGTTACTATAGCGATTCTTAATATTCCATATTATTAATATTACATCAAATTTTAAAAAAAGGCAGTTGACAGACTAAAATCTCTTAGATGATGTGTGACTTCCATATCACAAATGTGGAAGCAAAATGGATCTGTGCATGACTCAATTTTCAGAGATTCACATTACGCATATTATTTGAATGTGGTTAGGAAAAATATAAATATCAAGCTCACTGTGTTACATACACAAAGGCAAACAGGTGTTTTATGACCCTATTCCCTGACCCAAACCCCAGACCAGTTACAATGCAGCTCTAGCCAGGACAAGGGCACACAATGAAATTAACTTTGGCCAACTATTGCACCTGACAGGGCCCGTGACATTGCATGTGCTATATTACACAACATTTGCCACCATCAGAAAAATAAAACAAAAAAAAACATTTCATTAATAAAAGACAAGACAAAAATGGTTAGTTCCTTGAGTTTTATTTCAATTGTTTTTTGAAAAGAAAATTTTGCCTGCAATAAGAGATATTATGCAAGGTCAGCAATAGTACTCTGTGTGAAATAATATTAGCACTTACTCTGAAGTTCCTTTGAAGCAACTCTATCTCTAGTGCCAGTTTTTTTTTTCTTTAAGTTGTCAAGTTTTTTTCAAAATACTCTATTTTCTAGGGGTGGGGTGGTGGGGCAGGGGGACTTGGGGTAAACCTGTCAACACAAGCCTTATGCAACAAACATTAAAAGGAAAAGTACAACACTGGCCACCTCTGTATCACTGCATTGTGCAGACTCTTCTGTAGATGTGGACTCCTGCAACTCATATTGCATTCAGAAATAATAGGTAACTCAAGTGTAAATGAAGTAAAGTTATTTAAGCACTTACAGATACTTTCTCCAAAAGACAGTCATCTGAGTGGGTTTCTTCACTGTCCTGTGCATTGGGGAAAATGGGCATTACAAAGTGTTGTACTTTCTTCCCTTTTGATGTAAAGTTAGAAAAAGTCTTCCTGCACATGCTTCAGCCAACACTTTCTTGGGAACAGATAAAAGTGTTGGTGTATTGTTTAAAACTGCACAAAAGAGGAAAACACAATTTCATTGCAATGAAGTACACTGTGGGGAAATGTGATCAATAACTCATGGCAACATCTTTTTTTTACATTACCATGTAGTTTCACAAATGTTTCACACGTCAAAGCAATTCATTACTACTCAACTTTTAACAGTTGATATGACTGGACAGCCATTGGGATTATAGGCCTACTTAATTTAATGCAGCAACTAATTATTTTACAGTGTACTAGGATCATTTAATGCTCATTTACCAGTAATGAAGGTGTTGCTGCGACTGACCTCTGGGTCTGAGGAAGAGCTGAAGGATGCCCTCCACAATGGGTCGGTTCACATTTAACCCAAGGGCCAGCTCTTCTGCCTGGGTATAACGTGGGGGTGCAGGACCACCACTTGTCTGTTTTTCTTTTCTTTTTTTCTCAGCTTTTTTCTTGGTTGCTTTTATAAACAGGCAAACATTTATTAGCAGTGCCTTATAAGTACAAATTACCATTAAGTAGAATATTCTAGTAATTTAGTTTTACTTGTTCCCATGTTCTAGTAGTGGGTGGGTGATGACTGACATTACAATGAACAAAGTTATTAATTGTTTAGATGTTAAAATACAAAAATATATATGCCTACTGTAATAGGCTAAGTGATAAAAACATCTAACATGGTCACTACACTTAATTTGGTACTTTTTGCCAGCCCTCTCTCCTGGCTTTTGCACATTTGAGGTTAAAACTTTTAATTAAGTTTCAAATTCTGCATATCCTTCAAGCAATAACTCTTGCTCTGCTGCGGTGAAAAACTGAGTGCGCTCTTTGGCCACGGTGAACAGCCAATAGCAGCGTTGCTGATCAATGTTTCTACTATCGATACATATCCCCTTTTAAACCAGCGCATGAACGCGCAGTTATCTCAGATAACTCAATCCAGCGATACTAATCATAAACAACAGGTGTGTTCGAAGAACACAATTAGCCGGATCACGATTAGCACGATGATATCATCTTGGATGTCTCATTTGATCTCGGATGTTTTAAGCAACGTACGAAGAACGGGCCCCAGGAACTTACACAGAGGTTTACAGGTAATACAAAACTTGACAAAGACACATGGCAAACATGAGGGCTTAACGGCGGGCGAGAGGCGTGACGGCGGGCTAGAGGCGTGACTGCGGGCGAGAGGCGTGACGGCGGGCGAGAGGCGTGACGGCGGGCGAGAGGCGTGACTGCGGGCGAGAGGCGTGACGGCGGGCGAGAGGCGTGACGGCAGGCTGGAGGCGTGACTGCGGCCGAGAGGCGTGACTGGGGGCGAGGCGTGACGGCGGGCTAGAGGCGTGACTGCGGGCGAGAGGCGTGACTGCGGGCGAGAGGCGTGACTGCGGGCGAGAGGCGTGATGGCTGCGGGCGAGAGGCGTGATGGCTGCGGGCGAGAGGCGTGACGGCGGGCTAGAGGCGTGACGGCGGGCGTGAGGTGTGACTGCGGGCGAGAGGCGTGACGGCGGGCGAGAAGCGTGACGGCGGGCTGGAGGCGTGACGGCGGGCGAGAGGCGTGACGGCGGGCTAGCGGCGTGACGGCTGGCGAGAGGCGTGACGGCGGGCGATAGGCGTGACGGCGGGCGAGAGGCGTGACGACGGGCGAGGGACTAGAGGCGTGACGGCGGGCGAGAGGCGTGACTGCGGGCGAGAGGCGTGACGGCGGGCGAGAGGCGTGACTGCGGGCGAGAGGCGTGACTGCGGGCGAGAGGCGTGACGGCGGGCGAGAGGCGTGACTGCGGGCGAGAGGCGTGACTGCGGCCGAGAGGCGTGACGGCGGCCGAGAGGCGTGACAGGGGGCGAGAGGCGTGACTGCGGGCGAGAGGCGTGACGGCGGGCGAGAGGCGTGGCGGCGGGCGAGAGGCGTGACGGCGGGCGAGAGGCGTGACGGCGGCCGAGAGGCGTGACAGTGGGCGAGAGGCGTGACAGTGGGCGAGAGGCGTGACAGTGGGCGAGAGGCGTGACGGTTGCAGGTCCACATGACGGCGGGCGAGAGGCTCGAGAACTCGAGAGAATTCACAAAGACTGAACTAGGGCTTAAATACACAGACAGACAAGCTTAATAAGATCACAAAGGGGCGTGGCTAATAAGAAACACCTGGGAAGACTAATCAACATTAAACATAACAAGGGACTGCAAAACATGGAACAAGACTGGGGAACACAGGTTGAAAACAGTCTATGGCTCAGCAGGACTGATGTGATGCTCTGGCATGAAGGCGCTTGGCGAGCGGTGTGAGCACTGAAGTTGCCAACATTAGAGTGGGCATGACGTGAATTGGCTCAGGCTTAGAAGGTATTGTGGGATTGCGGGGCTCCTTGTCCACATAACCCACATTAAAAGATGAACCACTCAGTAAAAAGGCATAGTCAATAAATCCTCCTAGCGAGCCTCGAGGACCATCACAAATAAGTTTGGAGTGGTAATCATTGAGCCCATAACAATTAAATTCAATTAGTGCGAAATCTGGAAAGTCAGTGAGGTATGCTACGTCTAGGTAATCTCGGGTGTGGTCCTCAAGTCGTCGGTTACCTTGACAGAGTTGAATGAGGCGTACTGCTGGATCCATGAGGAGTTCAGTTCTTCTCTTACATTTTTCATGAAGCAGAGGAGGAAGCAGGATCCAAGTGCAGCAATCTTTTACTAAATAAACTCAAAACTTCACAAATACAAATGCAGACTCTGTACTCTGGAACAGAACAACCACCATAGTGCAATGATAAGAATTGATAAGGACTGAACTAAACACAGGGCTTAAAGGGGTGGTAAAACACGATTTCACTTTTCTAACTTTAGCTATGTGTAATGTTGCTGTTTGAGCATAAACAACATCTGCGGAACATCATTACAGCGCTCAAAGTTCAAAGCAAAGGGAGATATTTTGCTTTTAAAAAATTCAATTTCTAAGGACTACAGCAAACAGCCAGTTTTGGACTACACGACATTCCTCCGGGTTTGCTGACGTCAGCATATCCTATTATTTACATAAACCCATTTTATATTGCTGTTTTGGACATGAGTTGTCGCAATGCCGTCGAAACGCTGCTGTTATTTTCATCCCGGTTGCAGGTCCACTTTGTTCAGCCTTCCTAGGGACGAGGGAGTTAGGGATCAATGGTTAATTATGACCCAAATCTCGCTCTCTGTGCTGCACATGTTACGGAGGAAAGCTTTCACAATCTTCGCGAGTTCAATGCAGGATTCGCACAACGGCTTGTCCTGAAAGATGGAGCAGTTCCAACTTTAAGAACAGAAGCTTTTGTTTACGGGCCACAACCTGTAAGTATAATTTATTTTTCGTCAATGTGTTTTCCTGTAATAGTTTGTATTGTTAATTGTACGTTGTAGCAAGGAAGTAAACAAATGACAACCCTGTTTGGCTCTGCTGGTTTGTTAAATGCTCATTCATACTTAACGTTATCCGACAAACACCTAACGTTACAAACTTTTTTTTAAATCTCAATAGCGAACTTGGAATAAGAGTAAACTATTCGGTTGTTAAGTCTGACGACACGCGTGACGTTTAGCCTCTTCCGGGCCCAAGCGCTCCGCTCGTCCACTCCAGATCCTAGACTATACATAAACCCTTTTCTTAAAGGGCTTTTTTTGCTTCAGTGCCAGTGGGTGTTACTAGGGATTAAGGGATAGCACCCACTGGCGCCAAAGTTTCTTCATTCGGTTAAGATTTGTAACTTACCTTATCAACTGCAGCCATTTTCTCTTATCTTTCTCGTCACGGGGAAAGCGGTAGAATGACATTTGAATGTCACTTGTTTTTTTTAACTCCGAACTATTTAAACAACACGGGAACACGTTAAAACTCGGGCGAAAGCGGTAGGTAGTTAGAGAGGACCCGGCCTTTGGACCCGGAAACAGTATTATCGGAGAGTGGTTACGTCACGACTTAACAACCGGATTCTTTGATTGGAGCTTTTATGTTTATCTACATGCTTGTTTATCTACAGGCATGCTAAACATGGTTCTGTGTTTGATTTGGCTACTGTAGTAAAGCCAATGTTTTGTGTTAGTTTTGTCGACAGATATTTGTCTACAATTATTCTAAAAATACAAAAGTAACGGTGGCATACAGTCAGTAACAATCACTATAGATCCGCAGTCTTTACTCAAAAAAATCCCTTTGAGGACTGTAGTATAATTTGTTAGAACGATTACATGTAATTCTTGTTTATGAATAGAGCAGCTGGGCGATTTTTTTCCCTAAAAAATCTGCGATTCTTTTAATAAAAAAACTCGATTTACGATTCGATTCGACCCCCCCCCCCCCTTCCATTTAAAACAAAATAACTGCGAACTGTAAATATATTTTAAAAATATATATTTATTGTATTTAATTAAAGTGCATCAACATAAACAAAATTGCAAAGGCAAACCCTTTCTCTAACTGAAAAGTCACTGTGCAGTGTGCAACAAAGATTGTTAAACATCCAAATTATTGGAGAAAAAAAATCAATTTTTTGAAAATATGAATCGATTTGACCTACCAACTCGATTTTTAAATTAAATCGATTTTTTTCCCAGCCCTATTTATGAAGCTTATTTTTTTGTAATACTATAATAATTAGTACAATTAAATAACAGCGTATCTAAAAGGTAAGACAACAAAAAACAAACCTTTCTGAAACGTCGTTTAACAGACGTTCTTGAACAGGTTCTGCTCGATCATCTTCACTAACATTCTCTGGGTCCGATTCGGGCTCAAATTGGTATGGTTTTATTGACGCCATCGTTTATAATACACCAAAGCACAAACTAGGCTACCGGTAAAGGTACGGGGCGTGACGTTTCCGGAAAACGTGCATTAGTCGGTTAGCGAATCACAACACACTGGGCCAGCTAACCAATCTGAGCCCATTGCGTAGTTTTGAGGGACTGGCTTCATAGAACCCTGAAACCATCAGACCGTTTTTACAAGGAGGGACAGAGCAGTGTAGAATAAAGGTAAAATATCTGAAAAATAATGCAATTTTTAAAAAACGAAGCATGAACACGTTACAGTGCACCCCACAAACACAATCAAGCCTTCGAAAAAATGTGTTTTACCACCTAAATACACAGACAGACAAGCTTAATAAGATCACAAGGGGGCGTGGCTAATAAGAAACTAATTAATTGACTAATCGACATTAAACATAACAAGGGACTGCAAAACATGGAACAAGACTGGGGAACACAGGTTGAAAACGTCACAGTAGAATACATTTACATACAGAATACATTTTTCTAAAATCAAGTAAATCATGTGTTAACAAACAAGTATTCGTTACTTAAATAAGCTTATTGTTTCTGCATTAAATTATAACAATGTTTAAATAAATACCCTTTTCACTAACTGTGATTTTGTATATGTACATTTCTGAAATACATAACTTACCAGTTACCTCTAAATTGTAATGTGGACTCGTGCATTTTTTGTAAAGCTACTTTGAAATGATGTGTATTGTGAAAAGCTCTATACAAATAAATGTGAATTGAATTGAATTGATTTATGTACACATTAATATTCTTCTTGTGACATCCAAACTCAGTTTAGACCTTCAGACTGTTCTGACTCTGGTTAGTATATTATTTCAAAGTGATCCGACATACAATTTTCATTAAATGGACGATCAAATCTACTAAAAGTCCCATACGCTTTCATTGAGGGGGTCAAATAGTGTATTTAAGCTTCATCCACTACATATCCATCTCTAACAAAGCCTAGCAACATGCTTAGGACATGCTGGCAACATGCAACATGTCTCTACAACGTCAGACACATAATGGTAATTTACATGATTAAACTTTGGCTTGACTACATTATCAAACAGCTAATAATGTGTTGCTAATGTTACATGAGCCATAATCCCGTTCCCCATCTCAGTCTGCCTCCCAAAAATCAGCATCCTTAGAAACGCTTTGAACAACTTCAGTCAGTGGAGAACGGAATAGTTCATCATAACATCGTAATATACATCATATACATAATTCACCCGCTATATTGCTTGAATTTACCTGATTGTTCATATCAACAGTAAAAAATACCAGGATAACCCGGCTTCTCTTGAGACTCTTTAACTTAATAGAAGCCTATCAACTCGTGTGGAGTAACGACACTCCTTTAGCACTTCTTTGTCTTAAATGCCAAGGCAAATTCAATGTGGTTTTATTCAAATGAGTGTCACTACCATGCATATCTACATTACACATATATCCCTGCTAGCTAATCAGAAACTACTATTTTTTTTTCATAACTCCCAGAGAACTAGTCTACTATATACAGATTCATAATTGATAAAAGTAATGCACAATGTATAATTCTAAAGTAAAGACCCAAACTCAGGTTAGATCTTCAGACTGTTCTACATTTATATTTTACATTTATTCATTTAGCAGACGCTTTTATCCAAAGCGACTTACAAACGAGAACAATAGAAGCAGTAAAACTGACAATAGGACAAAAATATGCAAGTGCTATGACCCTTTCCAGTTTAATCTAACGCAGTACAAGTTTTTTTTTTTTAAAAAAAGATATAGAATAGAAGAGAAAGTGTTAGTATTAATGGATCAAGTGTTGCCAAAAAAGATGGCCAAAAGTTGCCGAGTTCTGACTCCGGTTGCTATTTTTTTTAACTGATCTAACTTACGATTTTCACTAAACGGACGATCAAAATTACGAAAAGTCCCATACGCTTTCATTGAGGGGGTCAAATACAATAACTCTAATAGTGTATTTAAGCTTCATCCACTACATAATATCCATCACTAACAAAGCCTAGCAACTAGCTTAGGACATGTTAGCGACATGCTAATTCATCCTAATATGCTAAAACATGCTAGCAATATGCTAAATCATGCTAGTGTGGTAGGATCAGTAAGTCCCCTCCCATGTATTTAGAGTGACAGTCTATCAGTACCCGATTTCTGTCTATTAACTAACGTTATGCTTATGCTACCTGGGTATGCTTTATTGCTCGCTCCGCCCCTTGATGCGTGTGCTCCTCCATTCAATAGTATGTGTTTAGTAGTGATGGGAAACCTAAGCTTTCTGAAGTTTGAGGCTTTCATCAAATTTTGCTGAAAAACGGTTAATTAATCAAAGCTTTTAACACAATGCGCATTAGCGACGTCTGGTGGTCAGACTAGTTTTCTCCACCATATCTAACAATCACCGCAGGGACAGAGCAGAAAAAGCACGTGACCAAACAAAGCTTCTGAAGTCTGTGACACAAGACTTCAATTCACGTTCAATTCACGTTTATTTGTATAGTGCTTTTCACACATCATTTCAAAGCAGTTTTACAGAAAGTTCATGAGTCCACATTACAATTTAGAGTGATCTGTTATCAGAGCTATGTAAAAATGTAGGATATACAAAATCAAAGTTAGCTAAAAATGTATTAATTTAAACATTGTAGTAACTTAATGCAGATACAATGATTTCATTGAAGCAATTAATACTTGTTTGTTAACAAATGATTATGACATTAGAAAACAAAGCATTGGTGCATGTTGATTCAGAGTTTGAAGTCTTTGCAGGAGTTGTCTCTTGGTGTTTGGCATCTAATTGTCTTAATAACCAATTGGATCAATCTGGGATCAATACAGTTCTGATCGTCTGATCTAATCTCATCTAAATTAATTTGTAACAATGAGACCACAACTCCTTTCATGTGTAGCCTGGTCAATGGATTCACATATTGATCAATAATTGAGTAGTTGATAGGGCTGGGTATTGACACAAATTTCACAATTCGATTCGATTTCGATTCACAAGCTTGCAATTCAATTCGATTTCGATTCCGATTCGATTCAATATTGATTATTTTGGATATCAGGTACAATACATGGCAAATTTTCTCAAGGAAAACAAATCTCTTAACCAATGGTGTAAACTATGGGAGTCAGTTGTATCATTAAAATTGTTTCATTAGCCTACTATAGCCTAATATTGAAGGTAAAGATTTACTGATTTGTATACAAACACTTAAATTACACTTTTATTTATTTTTCTAATAATAAAGTTATATGAAATATACACATTTAAATGGTGGCTGTCATAAAAACTTGCCAGATTTATTCAAACATGCATTAAATATTGAAGAACATAAAAAAATATAATGAAAATGTAATATGGTGCATATATTTAGCAAAATGCTCCTCTCTAGAGTTAATTTTTCACTGGATATGGTTTTTCTGAGGTAAATGTGACGTTACATGACATTGTATACAAGTTGTTTCACTGACGTCTTTCCACAGTTGAAACACTGATTGAGCGATTCCATGTGACAATAAGGATTTCGACAAGTTGTACTCTATCTTTTAACACACTTTCAGATGCTCATTCTTGTTTATTTCACGCTGTAACTGGTAATATTAAGGCGGAAGAGAAGATCATGTGCGCTCGGCGCTCCTGCTTCTCTTGAGCTGCGCCAGAGCGATCTCACGCCACAGCGCCAAAACGGTATTTATGTTTTTGAATTTCGAAAGAAAATGGACGTAATTTGAAATCTGAAACTTTGTTTCATATCAATAGTAACAAAGCACAAAGATTATTGCGTTTATTGGGTGGGATGCGCGCTACAATGTTCCATTAATTCATCAACTGAAAACAGGATGCACTAATCGATTCTTGGGATTTAAGAATCGATATCGGTTGGTAAAAATGAGAATCGATTAAAATCGAGAAATCGATATTTTTTACCCAGCTCTAGTAGTTGATGTGTTGAAAATGTTTTTTTTTTTTTTTTTTTTTTTTACAATTTATGCTACAGGGAAGTATAGTGTTAAATCATTTAAATAAATAATGGCTCATCAATAGTCCTTTCCCTTTTATGCATCATATGGGGTCGCGAAGCACACATTTTTTCAAACAGCTGTTCCGACCTTCGGAAACTGCATGATGTTCGAAGCTTCGAACGTCATCAATCACGTGGTAATGTTATTTCGATACAAGCATCGGTGTGTGTGATACTCTGCGCTTTGAACACTTGCGGAGCATCGGAGCCCCGGTATCCGTCCCATCACTAGGTTTTAGCTGTCTGGCTACTGTTGTAGTGGTGTTATGTGTAACAGTAAAACCTTATTTATTGTAACTGGACTAGTGTTAGGGTTGCTGCTCCGCGATGGTATTATCCCCAGGTAGGTTGGTTGATTATGATTTCACTTTTCTAACTTTAGTTAGTATGTAATGTTATGGTTTGAGCATAAACAATATCTGCAAAGTTACAACGCTCAATGTTCAAAGCAAAGGGAGATATTTGTTTTTTAAAAAAATTGTTTTTTAAGAACTACAACAAACAGCTGGTAGGGACTACACGAGCTTCCTAACGGGTTAGTGACATCATGAACCCTAAAATCACATAAACCCCGCCCCTCGAACACGATTTATAGATTATCAGGACAGAATATGCTAATCAATGACTTGAAGATAACTACACATAAGCTACATAAATTAATCAATTAACCATTCAGAAATGTCCCGTTGCATTTTACATGTTGTCACGTCTTCTCGAGTCTCTCCATCACTGACTACGTTTACATGCAGCCAATAACCCGTTCAAAACCGGAATATTAGCAATAACCCGGTCGCGCACGGCCATGTAAACACCGGCAAAAACCCGAATATGCTCATATCCCGGATTTTAAAAAACCCGGATATGATCCCTGGGGTACCCCTTTTCTAACCCAAATTTTTGGTCATGTAAACACATATCGGCATATCCCCATGTAATTTGTGTTCTGCGCATGTTCTATTCGCAAGGAATCTTGGTCTTTTGAGTAGAGGAACTTCTCAGCGCATACAAAAACCCCAGTGCAGTATACCGGAAGTAAACATGGCGAGACGCAGCACAGCATACTTTTGGAGCGAGGTCAGTACCAGCACCAAAGCGCAAACAAAGGCGATCGCTATCTGCCCCGAACTATTCATTATCCGCGTGCTGCTGCTGTTGTTAGTGTCTTTGGATACAGGAAGAAGAATCAGAAATGACGCATATTGCGTCTTATGGTTGTCCGTACGTCCAGACGCTAACCGTGCGTCGCCGTTTACATCGGGATATTGCAATTCCATGTATACAGGAGTAACTCTCTCTGCTCATGCATGTAAACGGGTTATTCCGAATGTTTCAGAAACCCGAATAGTGACCTTAACACGACCATAACCCGAAAATTGGCTGCATGTAAACGTAGTCAATGTCTGACTCTGGTTTGAACATAAAAGGCTAAAGGTTTTTGAAATTTTCAGTGCATGTGTGTGTGAGGTAAAAGGACACACGCTCTTGAAGCTCCGCTCCCTGTGCCGGGAACAGCAGCTCATTTGCATTTAAAGTGTAAGAACTGATTTTCCTGTTAAAATAAAACTCACCCTGCAATAAAGCCATAAAACGCACCCTGGACAGAAGATCGCAAAGACAGAGCAACAGGACATTGTCCTATCCAAACATTTGTCCCTTATCTCTGCACAAGAGATATCTTGATATCACCGCAGATATCTCCCTCATCCCCTCTCCCCCTGAGTCAAGTCACCAAAAGTTCACTAAGAACGCCTATATATCACATGATGTATCTTGTGAGTCTATTGTTTTTCCTTTTCATGTTTGGTTTCATTTTAAATGTCTCAGTGCGATTGGTAAAATGGTCTTAATTTCATTGCAGTCATTGAGATTATAAGAAACATTGAGAACTTAAGAGAATCCTGTTCTCCTCCATAGATGATGTCTTTTCAAGATATCTCCCCTCTCCCTCGAGACCAGGTGCTACCCCTGGGGTACAGGAATTGACCCAAAGCAAACTCTGAAAAATATTGGTACAAGCCTTTTGTTCTTGTCTTGGTATTTAAGGCTAGGTAACAGAGCAGTCTTTGGGAAACTGTAACCAGGAAAACCCCCATGCAGTGCTGGGTCAGTGGCTTCTCGAGTCTTGGACTCAGAATACACTCACACACCCTGTGTGTCTCTGTCAGGAATGCATTTCTTACTTTTAGAGTCATCTTTGAGCAATTGATGTTATGTATTTATTATTTCTGAATTGGCTTTTAATCATTTACTTGTGGAATTGGCATGATACATTTTTTCCTGACAAAAATAAATGTTAACCTTGATTTATTCTGCATTCTTCTGAAATCATTGTTTCTAATATTATGAGGAGGCTGGTGCTACCGCAGATCTGTGTCCAGGATAGGTCAAACTAAAGGCACATATGAACGGTGCAGTAGGCGCGTCATCTGAAGACCTTTTGATTACTGTCTATCACTGACTTGGCAAGTTGTACGGAAGTGGCTAAATAAACTACACTTTTTTGTTTGAGTGAGCAGTAGGCAACCGACTTAAGAGGTATTAGCAAACCCTGCACCCGCTGACCAAGATCAGACTGGCGAGGCTGTGTCCGTGAGATCCACGTAAACGCGGCACGTGTGACTCTGTGCGGCATCGGGTCCCTTAATGAATGAATAATTGAAATGATGAAATGCCCAGAATAATCAAAGATCTAAATTAACTCATAATCAACATTTATGATTATTTTCTAAGAAGTAATACGATCTAAGTTTGATTATCATTCTAACTCGGAGTCAGATTAAGCGTAGAGCTAAAGTAATAGTGAAACTAAATTCTAATAAATTAAGTGAACTTTACTGGAACGCTGAACAGACCTACACGCATTATCCCTTCGCCCACACCGTTGGAATCCGTCGTTGGGCCTGTAAAGGCAGGAACACACCAAGCCGACGCCAACGAACTAGCGCTGATGAAAGCCGACTGTATTGTCGCCTCGCGTCGGGGTAAAAAGCTGTACTTGAACACACCGAGAGAACTACAGCCGACTTTAGCTACAATGCGCGTTCTGCGCCTGCATGCGAATGAGACAACTGTCTATTTCTGCAGATATATTCATTTGACATTCAAAAAGAGAAACCGACGCTGCAGGCTGCAGATAACGTTACACAAACCAGGGGCGGAGTCAGACGATGTAAACATTCGGGGCTTGGCCCAAACCTAGGGGGGTCCAGGGGCATACTCGCCCAGGGAGATTATTTTCCCATTTACGTCAGCTAAATGCACTATTTTTCAGGCTGTTTGAGATTATAGAATGCCTAAAAATCTATACACTATCTGGGAAAATTATGATAGTTAGGCCTATTCAGTAAAAAAAAAAAAAAAATCACCCAGTAGAGCCTACAACCTATTTTGTATTTAATTGTTCTCCAGCTGCAGTGAATCCAAAACACCAAAAATGTTAAGGATGACTAATTTTCACCCCTGGCAACTAAAAAGAGGCAACCATTATCTGACTATTTTTAAGTTAGCCTACATAGGTAAAACACAGTGGTATCTGGTGGCGTGTAAAACTTATAACAGCCCTTTTAGACTGGGGCCAAAACGCCACCATAACTCGCTGATAATAATTTAAGTCTCATGTGTGCAATAAAAGTTCCAAAGACCTGTGTCTTATTATTAAATATGAATACTTTTTGTTCAGAATTGCTGCATTAAATATAGATGATATTGTTTAATATGTTAAAGTAAAATAATGATGCGTTGTCCAAAAAGCTTACATATAAAATTGTGGACAGTGATATTAATTTAATTAGCAATACTCTGCTATTACCATTTATTCATTATTACTGTTCACCATAACAATTCCTTTAATTATGTAAATACTAATATGTTTATTACATTATTACAGGCGCATCTCAAAAATGTTGAATATTGTGGAAAAGGTCATTGTGCTGCACCACCAGAAAAAAAATTAAATTTTTTAAATTCTCAGGAAACTTTTGCAGGTGTTTTGAGTTGATTAGCTGATTAGAGATCTTGTCAGGTCGTATAAAAAGTTCTTTGTTCTAAAATATAGCTCGATAAGGCTGGTACACTGGTTTTCATCGCCGAAGCGAACCAGAGCTGTGTATGCACGGCAAGATACGCAGTACTCGTTCCCTCTCTAGAGAGAACCGAGGTTACGTTAGTAACCGAGTACGTTCTCTTACGAGAGTATCTCTCGTACTGCGTAATATCTTACGCTATGGGGAACACAATGCAAAACGCCGTGCGTACTGGGATCCGACACCAAAGTCCCAAGGGCAGTAGCCCGGGGCTCATGTAGTGCATAATCACCATAGACTCACAGAGAGTCGGAGAAGAGAGGCTGCAAGCATCATTCCCCATGAAATAGCATCCTATAGGGGCTAGTTATGCTGGGTGACAGGGTGAACGTGTTCAGCCTGAACTGGTTAAGATTACGGGTTATTCAACACCCATCGAGCCGTGTTATTGCTCAGTGAGCGATGCACAAGCAAAACTCAGCATCTGGGCCGGCACAGCGGGGCAGATAACACTGAATTCTATACCGACAGAAGCTTGGCTTGTAAGTCGGGAACCTCTAGGTTATAAAACCTTATAAATGTAGACGGCGAGGCCCAGCCCGCAGCCGTACAGATATCTTGCAAGGTAACGCCACTATACCATGCCCACGACGAGGCCACGCCTCTCGTGGAGTGCGCTCTGACACCCAAAGGACACTGCAGGCCCTTAGAAGTGTAAGCCAGTGCTATGGCATCGACTATCCATCTGGATAGGCTCTGTTTTGATGCGGCCAGTCCCCTGGAACGTCCGCCAAACAAAACGAAGAGCTGCTCGGTCTGCCTGAAGGCAGACGAGCGGGACACATAAGCTCTCAGTGCCCTGACAGGGCAAAGGAGACTCGCATCCTCCTCCTCATCTTGAACCGAGAGAGCGCACAGGGAAATCACCTGGGCTCTGAACGGTGTGTTGAGGGATTTGGGCACGTACCCGTGCCTCGGTTTGAGTATGACTTTTGAGTCATTAGGCCCAAACTCCATACATGATGCGCTTACTGAAAGTGCTTGTAAGTCCCCTATGCGCTTCACTGAAGCGAGAGCCAAAAGAAACACCGTTTTGAAAGACAGATGCTTCATGTCTGACAAATGGATTGGCTCGAACGGGGCACCTTTCATGGCTTCCAAAACCGTAGAAAGGTCCCACACCGGGACTGAAGGAGGTCTAGGAGGGTTCAACCTCCGAGCTCCCTTGAGGAATCGCACGACTAGGTCGTTCTTCCCCAGTGACTGGCCAGACACAGGTTTTGTAAACGCTGCTATAGCCGCCACGTACACTTTGAGTGTGGATCGGGTTCTGCCCTTATCCAGCAGCTCTTGAAGGAAGGAAAGCACTTCCGTGACCCCGCAGTCTACGAGTGAAAAGCCCTGAGCTTGACACCAGGCAGAGAACACAGACCATTTCTAGGAGTAGAGACGTCTTGTAGACGGGGCCCTTGCCTGCGTGATCGTGTTTAGCACTCCCTCCGGGAGGATAGCGGGTACCCATTGATGGCCCATGCGTGCAGGGACCATAGCTGGGGGCGAGGATGCCAAATCGAGCCCTTGGCCTGGGAGAGGAGGTCTCTCCTCAATGGTATTGGCCACGGGGCAGTGCTGGTCAGCTGCATCAGGACTGGAAACCAAGCCTGGTTTGTCCAGAGGGGAGCCACAAGCAGCACTGGGCATCCATTTTCCCTGATCCGTTCCAGCACTTGAGGCAGGAGCGAGATGGGGGGGAAAGCATAGAGGGGACAGCGGGGCCAAACGTAGGCCAGCGCGTCCTTGCTATTGGAGAAATATTTCGGACAGTGAGCGTTCTCGTTGGACGCGAACAGGTCCACCTGCGCTCTGCCGAATGTCTCCCACAGCAGTTGGATCGTCTGCGGGTGCAGCGACCATTCCCCTGCTGGGACATTGTCTCTGGACAGCCTGTCTGGTCCCAGATTCAGGTGACCAGGCACGTGCGCTGCTCTCAGTGAAAGCAGGTTGTGCTGAGCCCAGACCAGGAGGCACTCCGTCAGCCTGTAAAGGTTTCGGGACTTAATGCCGCCCTGACGATTTATGTACGCCACCACTGACATGTTGTCCGACCGGACCAAGACGTGGTGACCCCTTATCTGGGGACAGAAGCGCCGCAGCGCGTTGTCGACTGCCATCATTTCCAGACAGTTTATATGTAGGAGCTTTTCCCGATCTGACCACTGGCCTAAGAACGGTCTGCCCTCGAGCAGCGCTCCCCATCCCGAGGTGGAGGCGTCCGTGGACACCACCTTCACGCTCGAGGGAGTCCCCAGACTCACACCTGACTGGTACCAGTCGGTTTTCTTCCAAGGCTCCAAAGCTGAGACGCATTTCAGACCGACCCGGAGGCGAAACCGACCAGCGGTCCATGCCCTGGGCGGAACCCGCGCTTTCAGCCATAGCTGCAGTGGGCGCATGCGAAACAGCCCCAACTGGAGCACTGAAGCTGCTGAGGCCATGAGACCCAGCATTTTCTGAAACCTTTTGAGCTGGACAGTTGAGCCGCGGCGAAAAGATTTCGCGGCGCCCTGAATGTCCTGTGCGCGCTCTGGCGACAGATGCGCTGTCATAGATAGCGAGTTCAGCACTGTTCCCAGAAAAGATATTTTCTGGCTGGGAGACAGCGAGCTCTTCGCCCAATTGACTGTGAGACCCAGATTCTCGAGATGTTCGAGTAATGTGGCCCTGTGTTCTATGAGCTCTGATTGTGATCGAGCTAGAATCAGCCAATCGTCCAAGTAGTTCAAAATTCGCATGCTCTGAAGTCTCAGGGGTGCGAGAGCCGCGTCCATGCGCTTCGTAAAAGTACGGGGTGCCAGGGAAAGGCCGAACGGCAGGACTTTGTATTGGTATGCCTGGCCCTCGAAGGCGAATCTCAAGAATTGCTTGTGACGTAACGCTATTTGTATTTGAAAATAAGCGTCCTTTAGATCTATCGACATGAACCAGTCTCCTTGGCGCACTTGCGCGAGGATTTTCCTGGTTGTAATCATTCTGAACTGACGCTTTGTGAGCGTTCTTTTCAGCCGTCGCAGATCTAGAATGGGTCTGAGACCCCCGTCTTTTTTCGGTACCAGAAAATACCTGCTGGATAGACCCCCTTCGCTCTGAGATAAAGGTTCTATAGCCCCTTTGCTCAGTAGTTTCGCTATCTCGGCTCGAAGTAGGTGAGATACTTCATTTTTTACCGTCATTTCGACTCGCGCCGCGCAACGGCGGGGGTGTCGAGCGAACTGCAGTGAATAGCCTCTTTTTATAGTGTTCAGCACCCATTCTGATACCCCGGGAAGCTTTGCCCACGCATCTGCATGAAAAGCTAGAGGTAGAATGAAATCTGGGCTCTGGCCGTGATATAGCGGCGGCCGGAGAGCTCCGGTGTGCTGAGAAATAGACACTGTGTTTATAGTGTGCGAGGCGGGGGGTGCGCTGATCACAGCGCGCAGCCTGACCGCGCTCGGCTTCTCTCTGACGGGATGTGGAGAGAAGGCGAGCGGGGCGAGCCCCATGGGGTTCGGCATGTCTGTGAGGGAATGTGGGCGCGGGATAGCGGGCACACTCGCTGCACTGAGAACACTGTCGGCTCGCGCCAACTGAAAATGTGTTGGTTTCGTTTTTACAGAAACCGTGGGACATGCTTCATGTAGTGTTTGTGGGCACTGTGTTGTGGGCACGTACACTACATTTATTGCACAATCGACATGAGTCGATTTTTTTTTTTTTTTTTTTTGCTAGCCCTGTATTGTGGTGGGCTGTGTCTGCGTGTGGGAATGGGCACTGAGACGTGGGCATTCTTACAACACTCATAACACCATCGGCCGTGGCCGGAATTCCAGAAAATACATGTGTTGGTTTCTTTTACAGAAAACGTGGCACATGCAGTGTGTAGTGTTTGTGGGCACTGGGTTGTGGGCACATTCACTATAATTAATGCACAATTGACATGAGTCGAACTCATTTGTGCGAGCCCTGCACTTTGGCGGGCTGTGTTTGTGTGTAGAAATGAACACTGGGCTGTGGCATTTTTAATACACTCATAACACTATCGGCTGTGGCCGGAATACCAGAAAATACACTGCTTACATGATTTTTCTGGGTCGCCGTGGAAACGGCATTTGTGTGCAGACAAGTGGGCCATGTTACCGGCTTGTTTACTGCAAAATACACTGGAACAGTCGCATTTTCTCTGAACTGAACGAGTTAAAAGTTTGGGTGAAAGTCAGGCTGCGGCGAGACTAAATTTTTATCCACTGCGAGAGCTGGGCTCGAACACGGGTCTCCCGTGCGAAGGCTTTGGGTTTTGCCATTGAGCCACAGGGGGAAACGACAAAAGCTTAAAATAGCCCGAGCGGATAAAGAGCGTCATCACAGTTTTGTGTGCGTCGGCGTTTGTTTGCAGGCGTGCGTGTAATACAACAGGCTCATTGCTGCAATATTGACATTTTCAGCCGCTCAAACCAAGAGGAGCTGAGAAATGTTTGAGAAATGGAGATTGGCCCGGCCTCGGCGGGACTAAAAACACACTCTTTCCTCATTTCGCCAGTGACGCATGCCCACGGGGGGCGGGGTAGCTTTCTTATAACGTAAAGAAAGCTAGCCGCGGTTTTGAAGCTGGCCTTCTCTACAGATGCAGCTATCTCGTCGTCATTTATGGCGGAAGCGGCGGCGCGCGGCGGCCGTTGTCCGTCAGCGAGTGACTCGAGTGAAGCTGGTGAAGCTGGCGGGCGAACCGGCGAGCTATCACGGGCTGGAGAAGGCTCGGGGCTATTTCGTCGACCTCAATGGAGGAAGCGGCGGCAGACGGCGGCCGCTGTCCGTCGGTGAGGGACTCGAGCGATGCCGGCGAAGCTGGCGGGCGAACCGGCGAGCTTTGGCGGGCAGGAGAAGGCTCGGGAGCGCGCTGAGCACGGCGCTTTTTACGGCGCGACGCTACAGCGGGCTGAAGTGCAGGCTCTGAGAAGGATGCCAGGCGAGTCCTCAGAGTCACCAAAGGCAGTAGCTCACTGTGAGGGCATCCGCCGTCGACGAGAGCGAGAGCCCCATGATCCTCACCCAGGCAGGAAACGCAGATAACATGACGGTCCCCGTCGCTGAGTGTGGCTCGGCACGAGCCGTAGGATCTTTGCATCTAGAAAAAGACGCAGCTCTTTTAGCAGAGAGAGACAGACAGTGAAAAAATGTGTGTCGCAGCGGCGAACACACACATACACAGTTTGAAAAGGATATAACGCCGGAAAGCGTAGCAGGTACGGCAGGTACGGCGGCTAAAGGCGGCGATGCCAGCGACTTCAGACGCAATGGCTCGTCCCGCTGTGTGCTTTTTCTCAGACGGCGTGGCTTCTCACTCCGGATCCAGCGATGCGTGATGCTTCGCTGAAGAGATGAAAATCAGTGAACCAGCCTTATCGAGCTATATTTATAGGGCGAAATGCCCCCATAGGATTATGTCACGCAGCACCTCTCTCGATAGGCTGCTGCTGTTTGCCGCAGGGCAGCCAATAGGCGCGCGAGCCATCCTGCCTATATCTGCATGCTGCTGCACAGCGTTTTACATTAATTCAAAATTAAGGATAAGTTTTTGCTTCAATATCTCGTGGAAAAGAGGTTTTCCCCATAGCGTAAGATATTACGCAGTACGAGAGATACTCTCGTAAGAGAACCAGGCTTTAGCCAGTAAGCTCGCTACGACGCCGGTGAAACATACAACAGCCCGCAAGCAGCCAGCCCCTGATGACAACGGCAAAGAAGAATATTTATATTCTTCTTCGTTAGTTTTTATTGGCAGTTGGCAAACAAGCTGAGTAATGCGCGATGCGTTAAGCTGCGTTCACACTACACGCGACTTTGTCGCTGCAGGTCGCCAGTTGCTGCGCTGCAGGGGTTCCCACTACTGGTTGCCTAGTAATGTTTGTGAGTGACATTCCCGGATGTTACTCTATGTTAGACAACAAATAAGTTTTCTTGCCGCTACAAACACACATTTTGGAAGGAAAAGTCTAAATATTAATGGAATCAGTACATAAAATGCATAATATTAAAGATGAACGAGAAACAGTGAGTGTTCTTTGCCATCGCGGCTATTTAACTGCAGCAAACGGGCGGTCTATCTGGGTTCCCGAAACCATCCAGGCACGGAGTCAGTACGGTGAATACCACTGTATGTACACGGAGATATATCATACATTATAGGACAGTTTCTGACTGCTAAAATGAGCTTCTCGTTCAACTTGCCTTGGTCAGACTCAGCACTAAGGGATGCGCTTCACTGACTTCACTCCTATTGGTTGTCGCTCCCGAAGATCGCTCTTCATTTGCATAAAGTTAAACAGATCTCAACTTTGTCGCGTCGACAGACACGCCCCATCCAGTCGCCAACGGTTGCGACCGCACGTGTCGCCGAAAGTCGCCCACTCACCATTGAAAATGAATGGTATCATGTTGCTTGGTTGCGTGTAGTGTGAACGCAGCTTTACCGTCCGCCACCACGCACGGTGATAGAGCGTTTGTTTCACTTTTTGCCGCTCCAGTCAGAAAGACTGAGAGGAAATGAAACAAAGTTGAAGTTATTTTAAAAAACCTAAAAGATTCGGGGCTTTTGACAAAACATTCGGGGCTTAAGCCCAATTAGCCACCCCCCGCTCCGCCTCTGACACAAACCATAAACAAAGCTGTGCGTGCTTACCGTTTTGAATATCAATCCTGTTAAACACTTTCTTTATTCCACTCCACTCATGTTAATATTTAAATATTTGCCAAGGAACACTCATGTAAGATGACGTAACATAACAGCAGCCTTCTATCTGTACCCTTTTGACTTCTTTGCTCTCTGTTTTGCTATTATTCTCGTGCACTGACTCGTTCACTAAGCTGAACAGCCAATCAGAGTTCTCTCTCTCACCGACGGCCCGACGCCGATTCAACATGTCGAATCAACAGCCGACGAGGACCAATTTCAGCCGACGGTGCGGAACACACTGAGAAAACTTAGTCGGCCGACCGTCGGCTTGGTGTGTTCCTGCCTTAAGGGTGGATTTCTTGCAGGGGTTCAGTTTGCAAGACTGCCGAATGACTAAAGAAACGTTGTCAGAAAGTTGGTAGAAAACTGTACATTTCTTGTCTATTCCACCCACTGCTACTCATACCAACAACGGAAATGAGCACAGTTACAATAGCTTAATATGTGGAACAGCGTTGCTATATAGAGTGACAATATTGTATTGCAATAGGTAGCACTTCAAAATTAATACCAAATCAAAACTTATTAGCATATTATTTGTAATTGAAAAGGTTTGATGACAAATATGGTTATGGTTACACTAAATAGTTACAAAATAGATGTATGAGATGATAATACTTATTGTACCCAGCATATATGTAAAATGTTACCTGAGAGAGAGAGAGAGAGAGAAAAGAGGAGGTAAAGAGAGAGTGAGAGCCCTAAGAAAGAGACCCAGTGCATAAAAGAGCAGAGCATCAAAAGAGACAGAGCAACAGTTACAATCTTCTTTTATCCTTTCCCTGACCATGTGACTAAAAACCAAATGTGAGACATTCAAACTGACCAATCAGATAATTACAACTTCACCCATTGCACTAAAGGTGTGACAATGCATAGACCCCCAAAGTGCACACATCTCAGCCTACAGGCCTTGATCACTATCAGGCCCTCAACTCCAAATGGTCATTGGGGAAAGAGGGGGTGGAAAACAGTAAAGCAAATGTCTTTCAAAGCAAATGTTCATTTCAAATTTCTTGGATTATTTTCAATCCTACAGGCCAATGGGTGGGTTTTATTTATCTCACCCTCAAAAAGTGACAACTTTAACATGCCCCATATCTGTGGGGTATTTTGAGCTAAAACTTCACATACACACTCTGGGGACATCAGAGACATATTTTACATCTTGTGAAAAGGGCATCTTTAAGTTTGAATATCAGTTGATGTGGAAGTCCTGCTGTTTGCGCTTTTTTTGCGTGTTTTCTTTATTCCAGTTGGCTTTCCAGGTATATGCATAAGCTGCTACGAACTGTGAGAAATCATGCAACCTATGCGTGTCCGTGACTATTATCTGGTATGTAGTTATTCTTTCAAGCAATAGGCTATTTTAAGCAATTACATTGAGCTTACCAACTTTTGTTCCTAGCAGATAATCGATTCCCTTGAGGACATTCTTCCTAATGGGGACGTTGGGGTGATCGTTTCCTGCGAAAATGTTATTAAGATGACGCTGCTGTTTTGCTTTGTTAAATCTTTACTTTCATTCTGTATTCACACTAAAGCTGGAGGCTGGAGTTGATTCGTTTATTGCCTCATGTGCCGATTCGAGACTGCTATCGGCTGTGTGTGAGTGAGCATTAACTTGTTGTTTTCCTTTTGTTTTGGTATTTGTTTCCGTTATGTATATTCAGGTATGTTTTTCATGGTATGTGTCACAGAACTACCCACTGTTCCCGGTGTTCCCCTTGTTAGCCCCTTTGTAGAAACACATGAACATATACTTGGTATTATTGCTGAGAAATGGTCGTACCCATGTTTATCTCACAAAAGGAAGTGGTCATTTTGTCTATTGGCGCTTTTCCACTACACAGTACCAGCTCGACTCGCCTTTGTTTGGTTTTCCATTGTGTAAAAGTTGTACCTGTACCTGCTTTCGGGTACTTTTTTTCGTATCACCTCCGGCGAGGTTCTGAGCGAGCTGAGGCGATACTAAAATGTGACTTGAAAACACTGCAGACTGCTGATTGGTCAGAGAGAACTGCAATATTCACTGCGTCATCACTGCACGTGCCAGACAGAGCTGTTTTTTCAAGGGTGTAATCCATCAGCCGGAAACTGAAGCCTCGCGGGGGCCGCCATTGTAGCAGAACTTCACCTGCTGTTAGCATTCCATTGACTCCCATTCATTTCGGCGTCACTTTGACAGCGAATAACTTTACATCTGAGGCGTCCAAAGATTTAATTTGTCCATTATTTATTTCTAAAGAAACACGACAATGTATAAAAGGCTCCATTACTTTGTATCTTACATTATGGCCCCGTAGAAGCCGTTTTTGTAAAAATAGGCTAACGATTGCGTCATAACCACGTGACTCTCTGTCGCACAGTAGAGAAATTACCGTATAGACAGGAGGAGATGCAGGCAATCTTTTACTGTCTATGAGGCAATCGGGGGAACATGGAGGCATAAAGTCAAGGGAGAAGCCCATAGATAGAGAGTCCATAAAAGCAACTGGACAAAATATTTTAACAACGTTTTTGAGGATTCAGATTTGTCTTGGCACAGCTTCTAGAAGATTTACAACTGTCAGACTGTCGTCAAGCTCAGTTTGAGCCTGCGCAGTCGCTCAGACATCAGGAAGTGAGTGCTTCTAATGGACTTCAGTTTTCTCAGTTGAAATCAGGGGGGTCGCTGTGTCCATTTCTTTTACTGTCTATGTTTTTTTTCAGCAGTGTTTCGTTTAGCTGCCCTGAAACAACGTTTGTCTTCTTGCTGTGAGAAACAGCCATATGACTGGTGTCAGTGAGTTCAGTATCTGCTGAGTACGTGTCACGGAACACGTACAAAAATGGGAAGAGAACTCAAGTGCAAAAACAAGGAGGATTTAATAACAAAAAAGTACAAACACAAATCAAAAACCCACAAGGGGGGAAAACATAATAAATGAACATGAAACCAACACAGACTCTGAACATAAGCACATCAACAAGGAACTGGGAAGATGTATGACAACGAACCGACAAAGACTGCATACAAGAGGAGACTTAAAAAGGGAACAAATCAAGAGGGGACAGGTGGAACAACTCAAACACTAATCAGGTAACGAGGGGGAGGGATCAACAATCACAACAGCACATGGCACAACATAACAAACACCTATGTGCAACACAAGACAGGACAGACATGTGACATAACCCCCTCTCTACGGAGCGGCTACCAGACGCTCCATCCGACCCGGGCGGGACAGGAGGGACAGGCCGGGGGGGGACAGGAGAGACAGACCAGGGCAAAACACAGTCCATCGGGTGGCCAGGGCGAAGCAGACAGTCCATCGGGCGGCCAGGGCGAAGCAGACAGTCCATCGGGCGGCCAGGGCGGTGAGGACCCCTCGGGCGGCCAGGGCGGCGAGGACCCCTCGGGCGGCCAGGGCGGCGAGGACCCCTCGGGCGGCCAGGGCGGCGAGGACCCCTCGGGCGGCCAGGGCGGCGAGGACCCCTCGGGCGGCCAGGGCGGCGAGGACCCCTCGGGCGGCCACGGCGGTGAGGACCCCTCGGGCGGCCACGGTGGTGAGGACCCCTCGGGCGGCCACGGCGGTGAGGACCCCTCGGGCGGCCACGGCGGTGAGGACCCCTCGGGCGGCCAGGGCGGAGACGACCTCTCGGGCGGCCAGGGCGGAGACGACCCCTCGGGCTGCCAGGGCGGAGACGACCCCTCGGGCTGCCAGGGCGGAGACGACCCCTCGGGCGGCCAGGGCGGAGACGACCCCTCGGGCGGCCAGGGCGACGACCCCTCTGGCGGCCAGGGCGGAGACGACCCCTCGGGCGGCCAGGGCACAGGAACAGCAACCGGCTCAGGAACAGCAACCGGCTCAGGAACAGCAACCGGCTCAGGAACAGACACCAAAACTGTAACAGCCACAAGAACAGACACAAACACAGAAACAAACACTGGCTCTGGCGCTGGAACAGGCACTGGCTCTGGAAAAGACATTGGCTCCAGCTCTGGAACAGGCACTGGCTCTGCCTCCGGCTCTGGAACAGCAGACACTGGCTCCGGCTCAGGGACAGCAGACACGGGCTCCGGCTCAGGGACAGCAGACACGGGCATATCCAGGATCCGAGCCAGACGCTCCAGATAGTCCGTAACTGCCTTGGCGGCCACACAAATGGGTATTTCCGGATCGGTCTCAGACTGGGCAGATCGGGCAGACGTGACGTGCTCGGTCTCTCGCCGGGCAGACGTGACGTGCTCGGCCTCTCGCCGGGCAGACGTGACGTGCTCGGCCTCTCGCCGGGCAGACGTGACGTGCTCGGCCTCTCGCCGGGCAGACGTGACGTGCTCGGCCTCTCGCCGGGCAGACGTGACGTGCTCGGCCTCTCGCCGGGCAGACGGGACGGGAGCGGTCTCTCGCCGGGCAGACGGGACGGGAGCGGTCTCTCGCCGGGCAGACGGGACGGGAGCGGTCTCTCGCCGGGCAGACGGGACGGGAGCGGTCTCTCGCCGGGCAGACGGGACGGGAGCGGTCTCTCGCCGGGCAGACGGGACGGGAGCGGTCTCTCGCCGGGCAGACGGGACGGGAGCGGTCTCTCGCCGGGCAGACGGGACGGGAGCTGTCTCTCGCCGGGCAGACGGGACGGGAGCGGTCTCTCGCTGGGCAGACGGGACGGGAGCGGTCTCTCGCTGGGCAGACGGGACGGGAGCGGTCTCTCGCTGGGCAGACGGGCGTCTCCTCCTCCTCCGTCCATGACGGCGAGAAGCCGGCCCAGAACTGCCTTCCACCGATCCAGGATCGAAGGGGGGCCAGGATGGAGAGTGATGTTGACCCTCCTCTCGACCACCTCCTCCTCCTTTACAACCTCCCCGGGGCCCACGAAATATTACCTGGCGGGTCCCCTGAAAATCTCTCCTCCCCCGCTCCTTGGCTGGGGAAGAGAAGTCCGAAAACCCCCCGCTGGAACCCAGGTTTGGCGGAGTCCTTCTGACACCGCCGATCAGAGAGAATTGGGTTGATTCAAATGTGGAAATGTAATCTGGGCAATCCAAGTCGTCGTCATCCATATACCTCCAGCAAAAATCCTCCATGCTGCTGAGTTCTCAAAGGGTCGGTTCGTTCTGTCACGGAACACGTACAAAAATGGGAAGAGAACTCAAGTGCAAAAACAAGGAGGATTTAATAACAAAAAAGTACAAACACAAATCAAAAACCCACAAGGGGGGAAAACATAATAAATGAACATGAAACCAACACAGACTCTGAACATAAGCACATCAACAAGGAACTGGGAAGACGTATGACAACGAACCGACAAAGACTGCATACAAGAGGAGACTTAAAAAGGGAACAAATCAAGAGGGGACAGGTGGAACAACTCAAACACTAATCAGGTAACGAGGGGGAGGGATCAACAATCACAACAGCACATGGCACAACATAACAAACACCTATGTGCAACACAAGACAGGACAGACATGTGACAGTACGCTGATTGAAGTGTTATACATAAAAAAATTCCAAAAGGTGGGAAAAAACGTAAAAAAATCTAACTTCAATATTTAAAAAAAAAATTAAAATAAAAACTTTGGATAGGTAATTGTTTTTTGTATATTGAAGTTGTTGTTTTTTACCTTATGGAATTTTTTCATGTTTTTGCACCTGTGAGCACCTTGCACTTTACTGGCTTGGGAGATGAAAAAATAATTATTACATGGTTAATTAATTTTACAATTATAAAATTGTTGCTGACTAAAGAAAAACACTATAAAAAAATTCTGTTACAATAAAGCTGAAAACAATTAATGAAACACTTAAATTAGTTAGGTTAAATTAGAAATGCTGCTTTGGCAAGTAACTGAACTAAAGTAAGTTGAAATTGAAGTAAAATTTCTAACTGAAAATAATGAACATTTAAGCTAAATAGAAATATAGAAAAAGAATAATTACAAAATAAAATTACAAAAATAAAAAATACAACACAAAAAAAAGCTAATTCAAAATATTAATAAATACTGTAATAGTAAATATATAAATAAAACTAAATATCACTGACATGAAATTGTGCTTGTGAATCCAGCATGATTTGAGATCCAAAGAGCATCTCGAGCTTCAGCGGATAAAGGAAATCTGACCGCCTGGACAAAGAGATCACATCACTGACACTCATTAACATACGTTTAATTAGTGCACATAAATGTCTTTGCACCATAACTTTTCTGTGTCTTTCAAAATTCTTCAACTTTGTTTATTTCCAGGTTTAAAACTATCCCAGCTTTTCATTGTGGTCTAGGTGAGATCTTTATAATCTCACATCTTCAGATTAAGACCCCCGTCTGTTCGCCTGTTCTTAAATTAGACTCTCCTGAGCTAAGAGCAATATGGTGTTTCTAATCAACAACATTCTCCGTTCATTCATTTATTTAGTAGGATTTCGTATTTGTGGGCATGCAGTTTTTTAAAGGTGCAAAAAATAAAGTGCACAAAATTAAACTTAATTTAAAATTAGTCAAAGTTCCATTTTATTTCAAAGTCCCCATGAAATCTAATTAGACATTTTTTGGCTTTTAGTATGAATATGTTAGCATTACTGTTATTTATAAGCGAGTGTGTTTCAAAACAATGACAAAATTCGCATTTAGAAGAAATAAGCATTCAAAACTTACAATCTCTCACTTTTGCCAATATGAATCAATGATTTTGATGACATCACTCTGCACTTCAGCTTTATTAGTTAAAGTATAAAGACATTTGTAATGTTACAAAAGATTCCATTTCAAATCAATGCTGTTCTTTCTAACTTTCTGTTCATCAAAGAATCCTGAAAAAAAATTGTACACAACTGTTTTCTAATTTTATTCAGCAAGGATGCATTAAATTGATTAAAAGTGACAGTAAAGACATTTATAAAGTTACAAAAGATTCTATTTCAAATAAATGAAACAACTGTTTGATGATAATAGGTTTTACACAACTTTTTGTGTAATAATAACTGTTATCAATATTGACAATCAGAAATGATGATTTGATGCTCAAAAAACATATTGTAGCCTACTGATTTCTGAAGGATCATGTGACACTGAAGACATGATTCTGAACATTCAGCTTTGATCACAGGAATAAATTACATTTTAAAATATATTACAACAGAAACCAGTTCATTTAACAATATTTCACAGTATCACTGTTTTTACAGTGTTTTTTACCAAACGTTTGACCTGTAGTGAACATTAGCACAGCAAATGAGTGAGATAATGAAGCTTTACTCTTTTAAAAAAAATAAATAATTTTGTTAGATTTATTTATTATTAAAGATGAATGATGCAGTATCTCATTTAAAACATTTAAATATTAAAGTTCTTAACTGTTTTTAAATCACATTCTGCAATGTAATAAGTCGTTTTAACTGAACCTCATTTCACAGTGATTAGAGGAATGTGAACTGGCATTTCTTTCCTCACTCTTCTCTATGTAAAGTGTGATCGCACATATAAAGTTGAAAAACTGAAATCTTTTTTTGTTAATCAGTGGAGAAGATCAAGTTGTTCCTGCTTCCTGCTTCCTTTAATCTCCAGCTCCATCTGGAGGTGAGTTAATGAAGTACAGCACTGAACTTAAAGCTCACCCAAAAATGCTACATGTTTTTTTTTTTGTTCTTGTTGTTTTTTCATCATAATGAATGATGTTCAGCTGTTGAGACTTTAAAGGGACGGTTCACACAAAAATGAAAATTCGGTCATCATTTACTCGCCCTTATGTTGTTCCAAACCTGCATGAGTTTCTTTCTTATGACAACATAAGAAAAAAAAACATAAAAAAACATAAGGGTGAGTAAATCATTTTTGGGTAAACCATCCCTTTAAAGTCTCAACAGCTGAACATCATATTTATCATTCTGAAGAAAACAACATGTGGCAGAAGGGATCTGATCTTACATTAATTTTCAATATTTTAGTACATTAGAATATTCAGTACATTAAACTACTATATATAATGTTGAATAATGCAATATATTTGTGGGTCCGGATAATGCTAAATGTCTTGTGTTACCAGTAAAAAGTGGCCTATATTATTTTAAATATATATCATCAGTAAAGCATATTCGTCTAAAATAATTCTGTATTTTCAGCTTCAGAATCATGAATATTGTTATTCTGGAGTCTCTATTGTCCTGCATTGGGTTTCCAGCACTAAGTCCGAGTCTATTCATTTCCACCCACAATGTAAAACCGAATTTAGCATTTTAATCAACAGTATATTTTTTTGTTAACCTTTTATCATAAGTCTTGGAGTATCGCAATAATATCGTATCGTGACGAGGGATCGTTACAGCTGCTTGTTTATAGTGTGCAATTATAATACATCTAACATTGAGATCTAATCATTATAATTGTAAGAATCTCTGCATGTATTTTGTGAAGTATGAGAGGCTGAAATACAGAAGAAAGCACTCCGAGCTCGATTCCACATGGATGCCCGTCATGGAAGGATTGAGTGGATGTTAATGGATGATGTGAGGTTTCAGGAAAACCCCCGACAGACAGTCTTTCTAAACTCACTCTCATCCATTATAAAGACGTCTCCGGGAGTGACTAAACCATTTGAGGACGAGTTTATGATGTTTATGGCTGTATACACCCGACAGACAGACAGAAGAGCTCGTCAAACCCTTACAAGCACTTTCTGTTCTGGGTGAATGTTGTTGTTTTGTAATGGACTTGTAAAGCCTGAGCCCAAACCACTGCAATATTTTAGCTTCAACATTAATCATAATAATAAAAATAAATAATAATCATTATTATTGTAATATATTATTATTCTTATTTTTATTATTAATCATTTGTATTTTTTATATTACATTTTATTCGGAACATTATAATTATTAAATAAACTCTAATAATATTAACCATAATAATAAAAATAATAATTATTATTATTGTAATATATGATTATTATTATTATGAATCATTTTTATTTTTTATATTACATTTTATTCGGAACAATATAATTATTAAATCATTTCTAATAATAATAATTTTATTATTATAGTATTTTTTATAATTGTAATTATAATGATTATATTAATAATAATTATTATACTTTTAATACTTGTTATTGTGGTTATTATAATTATACATTTTATTATTATAACATTAGTAATAATAATTATATTATCATTATTAACAGTGTTATTTATATTTTTATAATATTTTAGTAAGTAATTATATTAATTTAATGTTAATAATTGTAATTATTATTTTAATATTTGCTATTTTAATTATATTATTATTATTATTATCATCATATAACAATTCAATAACAATTATTATTTGTGTTGTTATTATTAACCATAATAATGATATATTATTAATAATAATTATATTTATTTTTATGCTACATTCAAAAAGATTTGAGGGTCGAATGTTATCATTTATGGAATAACATATGAGGAAAATAATCATTTAATTTTAGTTGTTGCAATTTATAAATAATTGATATTAAATTTACCAATAAAATTCAAATAACTGATGCAGTTTTTAAAATACAATTTTTTATATGTATTTTTCCATAACCTATACATTTTCCTTTTATTAACTGTTACGTAAATAAATATGAGGTGACTAATTTCCTGGCCTATATAGACTGCAAATGTCATATTTCATGTATTAATCACGTACATGCACTTCACTTCGCCTGCGAGCCTCCTGAGTACTAAACAGATGACATCATCAACCAGACCCTGAGCCAATCAGAGAGCAGCAGGAAATGTGCCTCCACCAATCACAGCGCTCGCAGGAGACAGAGGGATGAGCCTGTGTTCACAGACGCTGAGCATCTGTGAGAGAGAATGAAGGGAACGAGAGGAGGGAGGAATGAACAGAGGAGAGATTGTGTCCTACAGGGATGGAGAGACTGGGATGCGGTTGCTAGGCAACAGTGAGGAGGAGCCCTCCATCTTTTTGCAGCTCGTTCCACATAGAGCAAAAGCACAGAGAAAGGAATTCAGTTCATAACGGAGGGAAATAAAAGCTTTTCCAGGGAACGATACGGAAAGAGAACGACGGAAAAAAGGGGCGGAGACTCCAGGTGTTATTACGTAATCTGGACCGGGATTATGTGCTGGGATTCCTTCTGCGATTCAGGGATGAATGATAAAAACCTGACAGCTGCACAACGGGAACGTATATGTCATCAGTTCTGGATAATCATGGGAATGCAGAGATACTGAGAGCTTGTCCTGAAATCCTGTTTGTCCGAGAAGATCCGCAGACGAGTCCGGCTTCACCCCGAGACTGCGGAGAAACTCTTCTGCTGTAAGTGTTACTTTCATAATGGCACATATTTCTGATTAAACAGGACATTTAATGAGAAAAATTTAGTTTTTTTTTCCATGTGGAATTGATGATGCTGACAGGTGATTGGATAGGAAGGGGTTAAATAGGTGATGTCAGTGAAAAATAAAATTGTTTCAGATCTGCAGCAAGTTATTATATTTTGATGAACGATTATCTATCTATCTATCTATCTATCTATCTATCTATCTATCTATCTATCTATCTATCTATCTATCTTATCTATCCTTCTATCTATTTATTTATCTATCTATCTATCTATCTATCTATCTATCTATCTATCTATCTGTCTGTCTATCTATCTATCTATCCTTTTATCTATATCTATCCTTCCATCTATATATCTTTCTATCTATCCTTTTATCTATATCTATCCTTCTATCTATATATCTATCTATCTATATCTATCTGTCTATTCTTCTATCTATCTATCTATCATTCTATCTATCATTCTATCTATCTATCTATCTATCTATCTATCTATCTATCTATCTCTATCTGTCTATTCTTCTATCTATCTATATATCATTCTATCTATCTATCCATCTATCCATCTATCTATCTATCTATCTATCTATCTATCTATCTATCTATCTATCTATCTATCTATCCTTTTATCTATATATCTATCCTTCTATCTATCTATCTGTCTATCCTTTTATCTATCTATCTGTCTCTATCTATCTATCTATCTATCTATCTATCTATCCTATCTATCCTTCTATTTATCTATTTATTTATTTATCTATCTATCTATCTATCCTTTTATCTATCTATCCTTCTATATCCATCTATCTATCTATCTATCTATCTATCTATCTATCTATCTATCTATCTATCCTTCTATATCCATCTATCCTTCTATCTATCCTTCTATATCCATCTATCTATCTATCTATCTATCTATCCTTCTTTCTATCTATCTATCTGTCAGTCAGTCTGTCAATCATTCACCTTTTTCATTATTTTAAATTCGTTTTTATTTTTCTATGTTCCAGTTTAATTTCATTTAGGTTTTTTTTTTATGTATGTCTACAGTTTTTATACATTTTTATTTTAGTTATTTAAATACACCAGTTTAAACTAAATGAAAATAAGAAATGTTTCTTTGGCCACTAGCTGAAATAAAATAAGCTTTTTTTAGAAATTTTATTAAATTATTTTTTTTATTTCTAGTAATGAAAATGTTATGGTTTTAGTTTAAGTGCTATAATAGCTCATCCCACATTCATTCCTCAAATCATGTGTCTTGTTATGCAATTGCCATTTGCTTATTTAACATTGTTGTCCAGGACAAATAATTACTCAAATATATATTTTTGTCTATATAGCCACTTCTGAAAGTGTTAATCTTCTATAACTGCTTCTGTTGATCAGTGCGATCGGGAGCAGAGGATGGGAACCACTGAAGCCACTTTACGCATGGAGAACATGGAGGTAAAAGACGAGTGGCAGGACGATGATTTCCCACGGTAAGCCCTTCAGATACACCGCAGTAAACATAACACTCATAATACATCTGCAATGTGCACTACACTACAATACACTCAGTGTGCACTACACTACAATACACTCAGTGTGCACTACTCTACAATACACTCAGTGTGCACTACACTAAAATACACTCAGTGTGCACTACACTACAATACACTCAATGTGCACTACACTACAATACACTCAGTGTGCACTACACTACAATACACTCAGTGTGCACTACACTACAATACACTCAATGTGCACTACACTAAAATACACTCAGTGTGCACTACACTAAAATACACTCAGTGTGCACTACACTACAATACACTCAATGTGCACTACACTACAATACACTCAGTGTGCACTACACTAAAATACACTCAGTGTGCACTACACTACACTACACTCAATGTGCACTACACTACAATACACTCAGTGTGCACTACACTACAATACACTCGGTGTGCACTACACTACAATACACTCAGTGTGCACTACACTACAATACACTCAATGTGCACTACACTACAATACACTCAATGTGCACTACACTACAATACACTCAATGTGCACTACAATACAATACACTCAATGTGCACTACAATACACTCAGTGTGCACTACACTACAATACACTCAATGTGCACTACACTACAATACACTCAGTGTGCACTACACTACAATACACTCAATGTGCACTACACTACAATACACTCAATGTGCACTACACTACAATACACTCAACTACAATACACTCAATGTGCACTACACTACAATACACTCAATGTGCATTACACTACACTACACTCAATGTGCACTACACTACACTACACTCAATGTGCACTACACTACACTACACTCAATGTGCACTACACTACAATACACTCAACTACAATACACTCAATGTGCACTACACTACAATACACTCAATGTGCATTACACTACACTACACTCAATGTGCACTACACTACACTACACTCAATGTGCACTACACTACAATACACTCAATGTGCATTACACTACACTACACTCAATGTGCACTACACTACAATACACTCAATGTGCACTACACTACAATACACTCAATGTGCACTACACTACAATACACTCAATGTTCACTACACTACAATACACTCAATGTGCACTACACTACAATACACTCAATGTGCACTACACTACAATACACTCAACTACAATACACTCAATGTGCACTACACTACAATACACTCAATGTGCACTACACTACACTACACTCAATGTGCACTACACTACACTACACTCAATGTGCACTACACTACAATACACTCAATGTGCATTACACTACACTACACTCAATGTGCACTACACTACAATACACTCAATGTGCACTACACTACAATACACTCAATGTGCACTACACTACAATACACTCAATGTGCACTACACTACAATACACTCAATGTGCACTACACTACAATACACTCAATGTGCACTACACTACACTACACTCAATGTGCACTACACTACAATACACTCAATGTGCATTACACTACACTACACTCAATGTGCACTACACTACAATACACTCAATGTGCACTACACTACACTACACTCAATGTGCACTACACTACACTACACTCAATGTGCACTACACTACAATACACTCAATGTGCACTACACTACACTACACTCAGTGTGCACTACACTACACTACACTCAATGTGCACTACACTACACTACACTCAATGTGCACTACACTACAATACACTCAATGTGCATTACACTACACTACACTCAATGTGCACTACACTACAATACACTCAATGTGCACTACACTACACTACACTCAATGTGCACTACACTACAATACACTCAATGTGCACTACACTACAATACACTCAATGTGCACTACACTACAATACACTCAATGTTCACTACACTACAATACACTCAATGTGCACTACACTACAATACACTCAATGTGCATTACACTACACTACACTCAATGTGCACTACACTACAATACACTCAGTGTGCATTACACTACAATACACTCAATGTGCACTACACTACAATACACTCAATGTTCACTACACTACAATACACTCAGTGTGCACTACACTACAATACACTCAGTGTGCACTACACTACACTACACTCAATGTGCACTACACTACAATACACTCAGTGTGCACTACACTACACTACACTCAGTGTGCACTACACTACACTACACTCAATGTGCACTACACTACAATACACTCAGTGTACACTACACTACAATACACTCAGTGTGCACTACACTACAATACACTCAATGTGCACTACACTACAATACACTCAGTGTGCACTACACTACACTCAATGTGCACTACACTACAATACACTCAATGTGCATTACACTACAATACACTCAATGTTCACTACACTACAATACACTCAGTCTGCACTACACTACAATACACTCAGTGTGCACTACACTACACTACACTCAATGTCCACTACACTAAAATACACTCAGTGTGCACTACACTACACTACACTCAATGTGCACTACACTGCAATACACTCAATGTGCATTACACTACAATACACTCAATTTTCACTACACTACAATACACTCAGTGTGCACTACACTACAATACACTCAGTGTGCACTACACTACAATACACTCAGTGTGCACTACACTACACTACACTCAATGTGCACTACACTACAATACACTCAATGTGCACTACAATACAATCAATGTGCACTACACTACAATACACTCAATGTGCACTACACTACAATACACTCAATGTGCACTACACTGGTTTGACATGCAGCATGAGGTTGAAATTACAGCGATTTTGCATAGATTTTGACATAATTAAGAGCTTAAGTTAATGTCGATTGTAGCAACACAATGAATGAAACGTGAAAGTTTGAAGTAGTAAAAGCATTTTTTCCTGAAGCATTTTTCTTGTAAAACCTACTTCAAAAATCTTTATTTATTTCGAAAAATTATTTGTAAAGTGTTGTGTATATAAAGGCAATATGCTACACATTTTTTTAGGATTCTGTTCTGAACTCATCCAGTGATTTGTATGTGAATTTGAACAATCTCTTACTGTATGTATTCGCTTCTGTAACTTCAAATTCAATATTTGCACAAACGCTACTGCTATTGATCCACATATTGATCATATTTATAATGATTTTTACTACACGCCCCTTTAGAGGCATGTATTATCAGAGCAGTCAGAAGTTGCTAATATAATGCCCATGTAAACCTACAGGTGAAACTTGAAAAATTTGAATATCGTGCAAAACTTCATGTATTTCAGTCATTCAAATTAAAAGGTGAAACTAATATATTTAGTATATATAACTATATACATATGCATGATTATACTTTTCAGAGGACTGACATTTCTGTATTTAAAATCCTTTTTTTTATTGATTTCATGTAATATTTGAATTTTCTGAGATTTTGAATTTGGGGTTTTCATAAGCTGTATGCCATAATCATCAAAATGATAACTTTTGCACGATATTCTAATTTTTCGAGTTTCACCTGTATGTACAGGTATGGTTCCCATGGGGCTTGTTATGCATTAGTTATGTTCACCCAATGCAGACGTCTTTGATTTCTGATCAATAATGTATGTGGAGCTGAGGGCATGTTATCTAGCTGCGCTTGAAGGAGAAATGAAGGTGAATTATGGCATAATCAGTCCAAGATCAGCTGTTCAGGTGTGTTTGATGCGGTGTATGTGGGTCAATATACAGTGCATGATGACATAAAGAGCACAGACACGCCCCATTACATCATAGTGCATTACCATTTATGGGCAAATATGAGGTCATCCGTGTTGCCATGACAATGAGGGTAGTAAAAGACTGAGGGTGGTGAATAATTGATTATGTGAGTGTGCACATTATCTTATAAAACCGAGTTGAACAAAATTGCTGTAGTTGTTATTTAATGATCATGAACTGCATATTACTTTTTTTCTGAAGAACCTTATTATGTTTTAGCTTTTATTGATAATTTTACATTACAAGCTTATTAAATAAACCTAAAACTTTTACTCAAGTCATATTGGAATTGGAGAAAGATTTTTCATACACCCTATTTAAAAGGCATTTTTAAACAATAATATCCTAAATGGAGCATGTGCAAAGAATAGCACTTTTTTATTAGTGACACACTTTGTGATCATCAGTGTTGGGGAAAGATGCTTTTAAAAATAATGCGTTTACAGTATTCATTACTCCCTAAAAAAGAGCATTACTTAGTTACTTTTTATGGAAAGTAATGTTACTTTTGTAGTTATTTTCTCACCTGGGCTGGGCCTGCTTGTTTTTAATAGCATTAAAAAAAAGTTATATTTTCGACAAATGTAAAGGCACTTTCGCACCAAAAGTGAAATCAATAAGCCTCTGGCTGAAGAAAATGCAAATTCACATCTGTACAATACAAACCTTATTTGTATAATTGAGTTGTATCATCGAAGCTCAGCTGCAAAAACATTAGTTAATAAAGTAAGAGTAAATCCATAAAGTATATTTGTATCATTTAATATTGAATTTTTGCAGGTTTGCCTAATATTATGAGTTTGCATTTTACTGTTTTCATCCATTTTGAGACAAACTGAATCTGTTTTTGTGCAAGTGAGTTGAGTAAATGCAAGCTCACATTTAGTCTAGAACCAGGGGAGACCAGGGACAGTTGCAACACTTTTTGTATTTGGCTCTGTTACTCAGAGACGGTTTGGATTAGACAAATAAAAATTGTTTATACAATAAACTTACATCTGTATCCCCTAAGCCCCTTTCACACAGAGATTCCGTAAAATACACGGATAAAGTGACCTGGGATTTGACCCGGGTTCGTTTGACTTTGGTTCATTCACACTGCCAGTGATTTTCAAGAATCAGAGAGTGCGTTCACACACAACCCGTAAAAATCCCGTAAAGACACGTGACATCGATGCGACATGTAATGTCTCAGCAGCGTCTATAGTTTGCTTATGAGCTGCGATTTCTCTCTGGAGAAACCACGCTCGTGCATTTTTTTTCTCTGATTCGATCATAAACTAGCGCATCACGTACCGTTTCACTACCCTTCTTTCACTTCACTTCAGCTCATCATTACGACACGGCATTGATTACGGCTTTTGTTCACACAGCGCGCGTTCTGGGACTGAACACGACAATGTTACTAGGTCCCCAACCCGGCATCGATCCCGGCATCAATCCCGCCATCAATCCCGGCATCAATCCCGGGTCGTGTTTGCGTTCACACAGAAGGCGTTCTGGCTATTTCCCGCCAATTTCCCGGGATCAAAGCGCTGTGTGAAAGGGGCTATATTGAGCATGTGCAGTGTGAGTGTCATCACTCTAGCTTGTTTCTGGTTGGAGAAAAATTCAAGGGTGTAATCCACCAGCTGGAAACTGAAGCCTCGCGGGAGCCGCCATTGTAGCAGAACTTCACCTGCTGTTAGCATTCCATTGACTCCCATTCATTTCGGCGTGACTTTGACAGTAAATAACTTTACATCTGAGGCGTCCAAAGACTTCATTGGTCCATTATCTATTTCTAAAGAAACACGACAATGTATAAAAGGCTCCATTACTTTGTATCTTACGTTATGGCCCCTTAGAAGCCGTTTTTGTAAAAATAGGCTAACGATTGCGTCATAACCACGTGACTCTCTGTCGCACAGTAGAGAAATTACCGTATAGACAGGAGGAGAAGCTCGCAGGCAATCTTTTACTGTCTATGAGGCAATCGAGGGGACATGGAGGCATAAAGTCAAAGGAGAAGCCCATAGATAGAGAGTCCATAAAAGCAACGGGACAATATATTTGAACGTTTTTGAGGAATTAGGTGATTCAGATTTGGCTTGGCACAGCTACTAGAAGATTTACAACTGTCAGACTGTCGTCAAGCTCAGTTTGAGCCTGCGCAGTCGCTCAGACATCAGGAAGTGAGTGCTTCTAATGGACTTCAGTTTTCTCAGTTGAAATCAAGGGGGTCGCTGTGTCCATTTCTTTTACTGTCTATGGAAAAATTACATGTTGCAACCATCCCCTGTTGCAACTGTCCCCGGTCTCCTACAATACCTCATTATTTCTTCCGCTACACTCTTTTATTAAACCGCACGTCTCCTGACACTGCACTGACTGCTGGGTAATTACACACTGTAGCTTTTCTCAGAAAGCGAGTGTTGGATATAGTTTGTCAGCTCGACTACCATCCGTTCCTTTCCGGGATGCACAAACACGTCAGATGTTACAGGATAAATGTTGCCTTTACTAATGATGAAACACACTGTTTAGAAACCACTATTGTTCATGGCTCGACACAGATGTGAATTCTGCAGTGACCTTTAAAAAAGTGACCTTTGTGTGATCTGAAATCATCTCTTTCATCTGTATAATGTCTCTGGGTTTATTTACAGGCCTCTTCCTGAAGATGGAGATTTAGATGGACTCACTGACAACACTTGTAAGTTCTCTAAGTGCATCTCAGTGCATCTGATCCATGTGTTTTTCCCTGTGGAAATTATATTGAAATGTTTACCAAACAAAACGCATATGAAAAGCTGTACTTGAGAAAGATAATCCATAGATTT
Source organism: Gila orcuttii (assembly GCA_026230005.1). NCBI lineage: Eukaryota > Metazoa > Chordata > Actinopteri > Cypriniformes > Leuciscidae > Gila > Gila orcuttii. Next base: position 3,717,513 of record JAPDVR010000008.1, on the reverse strand, counting down.
TATTTAGATTAAGAAGAGACCAGATCAAATTAAAAGATAAACAGTGTTCTTGGACTGTTTTTATTTATTAATTTAAAAAATGGATACAAAAATTGCAATGTAACCCTTAAATAATCACACAAATTAGCCATATAAAATAAATAGGCATTTAAGGCATATTTAGCCATATACAACAAGTACAGCATATTTAGCCATATAAAACAAATCCTATACTGTCCATAAGAAATAGCACAAGAAATGATAAATATTCTCTGAAATAAAACATTGTAAGTGCTTCTTATATACACTGCCATTCAAAAGCTTTTGATCGGTAAGATTTTTAAAAAAATTTTTAAAGAAGTCTCTTATGCTCACCAAGGCTGCATTTATTTGATTAAAAATACCACCAAAAAAAGTAATATTGTTAAATATTATTACAATTTAAAACAGCTGTTTTCTATTTCTATTTTTAGCATCATTACTCCAGTCTTCAGTGTCACATGATCCTTCAGAAATCAGTATAATATGATGATTTGCTGCTCAAGAAACATTTCTGATTATTATCAATGTTGAAAACAGTTTTTTACATTTTTATTTCAGGATTCTTTGATGAACAGAAAGTTCAAAAGAACAGCATTTATCTGAAATAGAAAGCTTTTGTAACATTAAACACTACCTTTCAAAAATTTGGGGTCAGTAAGAATTTCTATTTTATTTTTTGGGGGAAAGAAATTAAAGATATCAATACTTTTATTCATCAAGGGTTAGAATTAGTTAAAGTATAAGGACATTTATAATGTTACAAAAGATTCCATTTCAAATCAGTGCTGTTCTTTTAAACTTTCTGTTCATCAAAGAATCCTGAAAAAAAAATTACACAACTGTTTTCAACATTGATAATAATAATGAATGTTTTTTGAGCATCAAATCCCCATATTAGAATAATTTCTGATGGATCATGTGACACTGAAGACTGGAGTAATGATCACAGGAATAAATTACATTTTAAAATATATTAAAATAGAAAACGGTTATTATTGTCATAATAATTAAAAAAAAAAACTTTTTGTATTTTTAATCAAATAAATGCAGCCCTGGTGAGCAGAAGAGACTTCTTTTAAAAACATAAAAAATCGTACAGATCCAAAACTTTTGAACGGCAGTGTAAATGTGTGTATTCTTCTCTATAGCTCTTCATGGCGCTCTGATGGCGGATCATGTGGATTCTGTCCGACAAAAGCGCCGCACGCTAATCGCTCCGGATATCAACCTGTCGCTGGACAAAAGTGAAGGTTCACTTCTTTCTGATGACTTTCTGGAAACACCAGACGACCTGGACATAAACGTGGACGACATGGACACGCCGGATGACGACTCGCTCGGCTCCGTCAACAACGGCACCGAGCTGGAATGGGAAGGTCAGTCCGTTTGACTAATCAAATGCAAATTTTTACTCAGATGTTGCTCTTTTTCATGTCATTGGCAGAAAAAACACTTCTCATCAATGTTGAAAACAGTTATTCACATTATTATTTCAGGATTCTTTGATGAATAGAAAGTTCAAAAGAACAGCATTTATCTGAAATGGAAAGCTTTTGTAACATTAAACACTACCTTTCAAAAGTTTGGGGTCAGTATAAAAATGTATTGAATTTTTGAGGGACAGAAATAAAAGAAATCAATACTTTTATGCATTAAGGATCAATTAAATTGATCAAAAGTTACAGTAAGGACATTTATAAGGTTATAAAAGATTCTATTTCAAATGAAAAAATTGTTCTTTTGAACTTTCTATTCGTCAAAGAATCCTGAAATAAATTGTGAACAACTGTTTTCAACATTGATAATGATAGTAATGATAGTAATGATGCTGAAATTTCAGCTTTGATCACAGGAATACATTACATTTAAAAATATATTACTATATTAAAATATATCACTTATTTTAAATTTTCATATTTACAGGTGAAACTCGAAAAATTAGAATATCATGCAAAACTTCATGTATTTCAGTAATTCAGATTAAAAGGTGAAACTAATATTTTTAGAATATATAACTATATACATGCCATGATTATACTTTTCAGAGGGCCGACATTTCTGTATTTAAAATCCTTTTTTTTATTGATTTCATGTAATATTCTAATTTTTTGAGATTTTGAATTTGGGGTTTTCATAAGCTGTAAGCCATAATCATTAAAATTATAACTTTTGCATGATATTCAAATTTTTTGAGTTTCACCTGTATTTAATATATCTCTTGTTTTTTGTCAGATGACACTCCGGTGGCCAGCGCGAAGGGTCCTGGTTCTGGTGACGGGGACGGGACGGGGCGTCTGTGGAGGACGGTGATCATCGGCGATCAGGAGAACAGGATTGACATGCAGATGATCCGGCCATACCTGCGCGTCGTCACACACGGAGGTCAGTCTTCGTGAAAATCACACTCATATGATTTGTGAATCTCTTCCGTGAGCACTTTTTCCTTTTCCTTTAAATCCTCCCTTATCTGGGTTATACTACTTTGAGCAATGCCTGAACTTTGTATTTTGAGCACTTCTTGCGTTGTTTTTGCCTCTTCACGATGACTTGACTTGTCTTTAGTCCTCAGTTGTAAATCGCTTTGGATAAAAGTGTCTACTAATTGACTAAATGTAAATGTCAAATGAATATATAGGGTAAAACTACACTGTTTAAGATGATTAATAGTGGCGTTTAAGTCAAGTCACCTTTATTTATATAGCACTTTTTACAATACAGATTGTTTCAAAGCAACTTTACAGAAATAACAGGAAAATAATGCAACAAAGTTTGTTTCGGCTGTACAGAAGATCTAGAAGATAATAGTGTCACAGTCCAGCTTAAGTAAGTTCAGTGTTGGTTCATTTTTGTTGTAGAAAAAGTTATTAATTTAGTTCGTTTATAAAGCCTATCTGGAGAAAAACGTGATGTCATCGTCCAGCTCAGTTCATTTCTCATATAATGGTGTCAATGCAGGCAGATCAATAATATTGTTGAATATTAAAAGGCCCCAACTAAACAAACCAAAAGCCAAAGGCTATACAGCCTTTAGTTCACCCAAAAATGAAAAGTCTGTCATTAATTACTCTTCCTCTTCAGAACTCAAATGAAGATCTTTTTGATGAAATCTGAGAGATTTCTGTCCCTCCTTTGACATCTACGAAACTACAATTTTATTGCATTAAAAAGTTAATAAAGAGATCGTAAAACTAATCCATATGAATTGAGCGGTTTAGTCCACATTTTCTGAAGAGACACGATCACTTTATATGATGAACAGATATACACATATAAACAAAAACAGAAGCTCAAACGTGATGCGTAACACGAGAATGAACCGCATCGGTTCTTGCTGAAGCTCAAACGTGATGTGTAACACGAGAATGAACCTCATTGGTTCTTGCTGAAGCTCAAATGTGATGTGTAACACGAGAATGAACCTCATTGGCTCTTGCTGAAGCTCAAACGTGATGCGTAACACGAGAATGAACCGCATTGGTTCTTGCTGAAGCTCAAACGTGATGTGTAACACGAGAATGAACCTCATTGGTTCTTGCTGAAGCTCAAATGTGATGTGTAACACGAGAATGAACCTCATTGGCTCTTGCTGAAGCTCAAACGTGATGCGTAACACGAGAATGAACCGCATCGGTTCTTGCTGAAGCTCAAACGTGATGCGTAACACTAGAATGATCCTCATTGGCTCTTGCTGAAACTCAAACGTGATGCGTAACACGAGAATGAACCTCATTGGCTCTTGCTGAAACTCAAACGTGATGCGTAACACGAGAATGAACCTCATTGGCTCTTGCTGAAGCTCAAACGTGATGCGTAACACTAGAATGAACCTCATTGGCTCTTGCTGAAGCTCAAACGTGATGCGTAACACGAGAATGAACCGCATTGGCTCTTGCTGAAGCTCAAATGTGATGCGTAACACGAGAATGAACCGCATTGGCTCTTGCTGAAGCTCAAATGTGATGTGTAACACGAGAATGAACCTCATTGGCTCTTGCTGAAGCTCAAACGTGATGCGTAAGACGAGAATGAACCGCATTGGCTCTTGCTGAAGCTAAAATGTGATGTGTAACACGAGAATGAACCTCATTGGCTCTTGCTGAAGCTCAAACGTGATGCGTAACACGAGAATGAACCGCATCGGTTCTTGCTGAAGCTCAAACGTGATGCGTACCACTAGAATGATCCTCATTGGCTCTTGCTGAAGCTCCAACGTGATGCGTAACACGAGAATGAACCTCATTGGCTCTTGCTGAAACTCAAACGTGATGCGTAACACGAGAATGAACCACATCGGTTCTTGCTGAAGCTCAAACGTGATGCGTAACACTAGAATGATCCTCATTGGCTCTTGTTGAAGCTCCAACGTGATGCGTAACACGAGAATGAACCTCATTGGCTCTTGCTGAAGCTCAAAAGTGATGCGTAACACGAGAATGAACCTCATTGGCTCTTGCTGAAGCTCAAACGTGATGCGTAACACTAGAATGATCCTCATTGGCTCTTGCTGAAGCTCAAAAGTGATGCGTAACACGAAAATTAACCTCATTGGCTCTTGCTGAAGCTCAAACGTGATGCGTAACACGAGAATGAACCGCATTGGCTCTTGCTGAAGCTCAAAAGTGATGCGTAACACGAGAATGAACCTCATTGGCTCTTGCTGAAGCTCAAACGTGATGTGTAACACGAGAATGAACCTCATTGGCTCTTGCTGAAGCTCAAACGTGATGCGTAACACGAGAATGAACCGCATCGGTTCTTGCTGAAGCTCAAACGTGATGCGTAACACTAGAATGATCCTCATTGGCTCTTGCTGAAACTCAAACGTGATGCGTAACACGAGAATGAACCTCATTGGCTCTTGCTGAAACTCAAACGTGATGCGTAACACGAGAATGAACCTCATTGGCTCTTGCTGAAGCTCAAACGTGATGCGTAACACTAGAATGAACCTCATTGGCTCTTGCTGAAGCTCAAACGTGATGCGTAACACGAGAATGAACCGCATTGGCTCTTGCTGAAGCTCAAATGTGATGCGTAACACGAGAATGAACCGCATTGGCTCTTGCTGAAGCTCAAATGTGATGTGTAACACGAGAATGAACCTCATTGGCTCTTGCTGAAGCTCAAACGTGATGCGTAACACGAGAATGAACCGCATTGGCTCTTGCTGAAGCTCAAATGTGATGTGTAACACGAGAATGAACCTCATTGGCTCTTGCTGAAGCTCAAATGTGATGCGTAACACGAGAATGAACCGCATCGGTTCTTGCTGAAGCTCAAATGTGATGTGTAACAGGAGAATGAACCTCATTGGCTCTTGCTGAAGCTCAAATGTGATGCGTAACACGAGAATGAACCGCATCGGTTCTTGCTGAAGCTCAAATGTGATGCGTAACACGAGAATGAACCGCATTGGCTCTTGCTGAAGCTCAAATGTGATGTGTAACACGAGAATGAACCTCATTGGCTCTTGCTGAAGCTCAAACGTGATGCGTAACACGAGAATGAACCGCATTGGCTCTTGCTGAAGCTCAAATGTGATGTGTAACACGAGAATGAACCTCATTGGCTCTTGCTGAAGCTCAAATGTGATGCGTAACACGAGAATGAACCGCATCGGTTCTTGCTGAAGCTCAAATGTGATGTGTAACAGGAGAATGAACCTCATTGGCTCTTGCTGAAGCTCAAACGTGATGTGTAACACGAGAATGAACCTCATTGGTTCTTGCTGAAGCTAAAATGTGATGTGTAACACGAGAATGAACCTCATTGGCTCTTGCTGAAGCTCAAACGTGATGCGTAACACGAGAATGAACCGCATCGGTTCTTGCTGAAGCTCAAACGTGATGCGTAACACTAGAATGATCCTCATTGGCTCTTGCTGAAGCTCCAACGTGATGCGTAACACGAGAATGAACCTCATTGGCTCTTGCTGAAACTCAAACGTGATGCGTAACACGAGAATGAACCACATCGGTTCTTGCTGAAGCTCAAACGTGATGCGTAACACTAGAATGATCCTCATTGGCTCTTGTTGAAGCTCCAACGTGATGCGTAACACGAGAATGAACCTCATTGGCTCTTGCTGAAGCTCAAAAGTGATGCGTAACACGAGAATGAACCTCATTGGCTCTTGCTGAAGCTCAAACGTGATGCGTAACACTAGAATGATCCTCATTGGCTCTTGCTGAAGCTCCAACGTGATGCGTAACACGAGAATGAACCTCATTGGCTCTTGCTGAAACTCAAACGTGATGCGTAACACGAGAATGAACCTCATTGGCTCTTGCTGAAGCTCAAACGTGATGCGTAACACGAGAATGAACCTCATTGGCTCTTGCTGAAGCTCCAACGTGATGCGTAACACGAGAATGAACCTCATTGGCTCTTGCTGAAGCTCAAACGTTATGCGTAACACTAGAATGATCCTCATTGGCTCTTGCTGAAGCTCAAACGTGATGCGTAACACGAGAATGAACCTCATTGGCTCTTGCTGAAGCTCAAACACAATGCGTAACACTAGAATGATCCTCATTGGCTCTTGCTGAAGCTCAAAAGTGATGCGTAACACGAAAATTAACCTCATTGGCTCTTGCTGAAGCTCAAACGTGATGCGTAACACGAGAATGAACCGCATTGGCTCTTGCTGAAGCTCAAAAGTGATGCGTAACACGAGAATGAACCTCATTGGCTCTTGCTGAAGCTCAAACGTGATGCGTAACACGAGAATGAACCTCATTGGTTCTTGCTGAAGCTCAAAAGTGATGCGTAACATGAGAATGAACTTCATTGGCTCTTGCTGAAGCTCAAACGTGATGTGTAACACGAGAATGAACCTCATTGGCTCTTGCGTTTACTACGAACATGCTTGAGCTATGTGAATAAAAGTCTAAATTAAATCTATTCATCATATAAAACTATCTTTTCTCTTCAGAATATTAGGACTAAACCACTCAATTCATATGGATTAGTTTTACAAACTCTTTATGAACTTTTTAATGCATCAAAGTGGTAGTTGCGTAGCTGTCAATGGAGGGACAGAAATCTCTCAGATTTCATCAAAAATATCTTAATTTTTGTTCTGAAGATGAACGAAAATCTTACGGGTTTGGAACGACATGAGGAAGAATAATTAATGACAGACTACATTTTTGGGTAAACTAACCATGTAAGAAATTTGAACAACCCCAAAAACTAAATTAAACTTTGTTTCGTAACTCGTCCCTCTCTTTACATACAAAAATATTATATTATCACAACAAGGACATTTACTTCTTAAAGGTACAGTAACATAAACAGGCTGTTTAATTGTAAGGAAAAATAGACATGAAACCTATACATTTGTAGTATTTGTGGGATTATTTCTGGTTAAAAATTGTAATTTAAAATTAGATTTTAAAAAAAAGTTACAAGGTACACAAAGTTTTGTTATTATTTGTAGGGCTGCACAATTTCGCCAAAAATGTTGTGCTTATATATCAATATGACTATATAAAAAAATATATATTTTATTTATATTAAAAATAAAAATATTCTAATATTAATAATTTTAATTTACTAAAAACTGCAAAGATGACTTGTTAAAAATGTTGTGAGCCAATAACTATAAATCATTAGAAAGGTCTGAAGCTTGAGATGAAATGTTTGACCTGTTTTATTATACTGACAGGTATTTTTTTTGCAAGGCAATAGTTTTTTAACCTTGACTTTCATTACTCCAACACCACTCTTGTGTCCCTCAGGTTATTACGGTGAAGGACTGAACGCTATCATCGTATTCGCTGCCTGTTATCTGCCCGACAGCGGCTGTGCCGACTACAATTACATCATGGAGAACCTCTTTCTGTAAGACACAAACACGCTTCAGTCAGTCCAACTAATGTTTATAGCAAATAGAGTACACTGTGCATTTAAAATCAAATAAACACTGACTAACTGTTGGGTTTATAGAAAGAATTTTTGTCATAAACAGGGTTGTCCATCATTCAGAACTGGGATGCCTTTTCAACTACTGAATTTGAATCAAGTTAGCAAAAAGGTGTAGAATCAAATTTGAATGAAATTAAGTAGGATAAAAATATACTGTTAAATTCATGTGACTGCTGTACATACTGTTTTAAATTTACGTTTTATTTAAATTTTGTATTATTAGTGTAATTTCATATACTTTATAGTGAAAAATATTTCATACACACAACATATAGAATATTTTCAGAAACACACACTCTTGTGAGGACATTCCATAGGCGTAATGTTTTTATACTGTACAAACTCTATATTCTCTCCTCTTAACCCTACCCATCACACACACACACACACTAACCCTACCCCCAAATCTACCCCCCACACACACATACACATACACACTAACCCTAGCCCCAAACCTACCCAACACACACACACACACACACTAACCCTACCCCCAAATCTGAACACACACACACACACACACACACACTAACCCTACCCCCAAATCTGAACACACACACACACACACTAACCCTACCCCCAAACCTACCCATCACACACACACACACACACACACACACACACTAACCCTACCCCTACCTATCACAGAAAACTTTATGCATTTTCACATTTTTAATAAAACATTGTTTAATATGTTTTTAAAGCCATTTTAAATACGAGGACTCAGTTTCTGTCCTCATAAATCTTATAAACTAACACACACACACACACACTTACTCACACACACACACACACACACACACTAACCCCTACCTATCACAGAAAACTTTATGCATTTTCACATTTTTAATAAAACATTGTTTAATATGTTTTTAAAGCCATTTTAAATACGAGGACTCAATTTCTGTCCTCATAAATCTTATAAACTAACACACACACACACACACTTACTCACACACACACACACACACACACACACACACACTAACCCCTACCTATCACAGAAAACTTTATGCATTTTCACATTTTTAATAAAACATTGTTTAATATGTTTTTAAAGCCATTTTAAATACGAGGACTCAATTTCTGTCCTCATAAATCTTATAAACTAACACACACACACACACAGACACACACACACACACACACACACACGCACACACACACGCACACACACTCAATCACAAACTTGCACACACACACACACACACATACACACACATATACTGTGTATATACAGTATATATATATATATATATATATATATATATATATATATATATATATATATACAGGTCCTTCTCAAAAAATTTGCATATTGTGATAAAGTTCATTATTTTCCATAATGTAATGATAAAAATTAAACTTTCATATATTTTAGATTCATTGCACACCAACTGAAATATTTCAGGTCTTTTATTGTTTTAATACTGATGATTTTTAATACCAAAATTCCTGTCTCAAAAAATTAGCATATTTTTATCCGACCAATAAAATAAGTGTTTTTAATACAAAAAAAAAAAAGTCAACCTTCAAATAATTATGTTCAGTTATGCACTCAATACTTGGTCGGGAATCCTTTTGCAGAAATGACTGCTTCAATGCGGCGTGGCATGGAGGCAATCAGCCTGTGGCACTGCTGAGGTGTTATGGAGGCCCAGGATGCTTCGATAGCGGCCTTAAGCTCATCCAGAGTGTTGGGTCTTGCGTCTCTCAACTTTCTCTTCACAATATCCCACAGATTCTCTATGGGATTCAGGTCAGGAGAGTTGGCAGGCCAATTGAGCACAGTAATACCATGGTCAGTAAACCATTTACCAGTGGTTTTGGCACTGTGAGCAGGTGCCAGGTCGTGCTGAAAAATGAAATCAGATGGAAGCATGAAGTGCTCCAAAATCTCCTGATAGCTAGCTGCATTGACCCTGCCCTTGATAAAACACAGTGGACCAACACCAGCAGCTGACATGGCACCCCAGACCATCACTGACTGTGGGTACTTGACACTGGACTTCAGGCATTTTGGCATTTCCTTCTCCCCAGTCTTCCTCCAGACTCTGGCACCTTGATTTCCGAATGACATGCAAAACTGAGCAACAGTCCAGTGCTGCTTCTCTGTAGCCCAGGTCAGGCGCTTCTGCCGCTGTTTCTGGTTCAAAAGTGGCTTGACCTGGGGAATGCGGCACCTGTAGCCCATTTCCTGCACACGCCTGTGCACGGTGGCTCTGGATGTTTCTACTCCAGACTCAGTCCACTGCTTCTGCAGGTCCCCCAAGGTCTGGAATCGGTCCTTCTCCACAATCTTCCTCAGGGTCCGGTCACCTCTTCTCGTTGTGCAGCGTTTTTTGCCACACTTTTTCCTTCCCACAGACTTCCCACTGAGGTGCCTTGATACAGCACTCTGGGAACAGCCTATTTGTTCAGAAATTTATTTCTGTGTCTTACCCTCTTGCTTGAGAGTGTCAATGATGGCCTTCTGGACAGCAGTCAGGTCGGCAGTCTTACCCATGATTGCGGTTTTGAGTAATGAAACAGGCTGGGAGTTTTTAAAAGCCTCAGGAATCTTTTGCAGGTGTTTAGAGTTAATTAGTTGATTCAGATGATTTGGTTAATAGCTCATTTAGAGAACCTTTTCATGATATGCTAATTTTTATATACATCTACATACATTCAAACTGTTCGAACGTTTATGCCCTAAAGTGGCATATTCAATTACTTCACTTTTCATTTATTTCCCCTAAAATTTAAAAATGGAGGCATTTTATAGGTTTGCACTTGGAACATGCATATTTTCTGGTGTTTTCTGATGATCTCTGCAGGTACGTGATCAGTAGTCTGGAGCTGCTGGTGGCTGAAGACTACATCATCATCTATCTGAACGGAGCCACGCCGCGCCGGAGGATGCCGGGCATCAGCTGGCTCAAGAGATGCTACCAGATGATCGAGAGACGGTACTCACACATCATAAACGCATGAATAACTCCCGCGTTTCCATCAGTGCTCGAAGTGGGGCGGTACTCACCGGTACGCAGTACCGGCACTTCTGCATTTTTCTCTTAAGCGTACCTGCACTTTTTCTTGCGTACCGCTACTTCTCGCATGTAGCCGGTACTCTACTGACAGAAAAAGCGTGACGGCCGTTTAACCCCTTATTTACACTGCACACACCTCTGGCGCGTTACGGCTGCGAAACGGCTACCGGAGCTGATCGCGGCCACCGCAAGCGTGAGCAGCGCGTATTTTTTTCGGCTTGCGTTAATCAATGAGTGCATTCACACCGCGAGGAGGAGCGTCGCGTGAGCAGCAGTGAAGCGGGGGTTCGGCGCCGAGTCTATTTTTGTTGTGCTCACGCTCATTTAGATGGAGAAAATAAATATGATTTCACACAAAAAATGCCCAAAATGCACAGAATTTGCATGTCTAATGTGTTTTAACAAGAACTGGAGTAGGCTACGTCAGAAAAGAAAATGAAGACTCAAAAATATTTATACAAGATTTTGCCATTTAAACTTGTCTTAATTATATCAGTTTGGGTAAAACTATATGTTTTATTAATAAATAAAACGAGCAAATTAGTCAGAATATAAGCTTTCTTTTATGTAATAGCCTACACAGACATGCCCAAATCAAAACCGAGTTGACTTTTTTTTATGTTTGCTGTCTTGTAAACATATGACTGAAAAGACAATATAAGAGCTGTTTTCTTGGTTGTTTTTGTTGTTTACCATTTACATGTAATTGTTGTAGGCTATTACCTCCCATCTTAACAAATTTCAAGAATCAAGTTTATTAATGACCAACTTCTAAAAAGAGAATGTTTCTTTGTAAATAAATGCGCGCACACACGCACGCACACACACGATTTGTTTAAATACATTTATGTTGTTAATAAATAACAATAAATTGTTGTTGTACCAGCAATATTTCCAAGTTTTGTTTTTCACTGTAGAAATTTCAAATGTCATGATTTGGCAATGCAAGAGAGTACCGGCACCTTTTTCCCCCCACTTCAAGCACTGGTTTCCATTACAGATTTGTGCAAAACTTTTTAGATTTTTTCTAAATGTCGACAAAAAACGAATGTGAAATGACGGCGTTTCCATTAACCGATGTTATGCGACTAAAACTTCATTTTTTCCTCTTGCGATAAGTCATTCCAAATATCGTGGCAGGTTTATGTATATCCCAGCCAACGCACTGGCCATTATTAATAATCATAGGAGACGTGTGTGTGTGTGTGTGTGTTTTATCCAAGCATTAATGATAAGGAAAGACCCTTATACTTGGAGTTTCTCCCTCATTTCTGCTTCAAGCTCTTGATTGTGGCATTTCTTTGAGGTTTAGGATCCAGTATTCCTGTAAATCTTTTGTCTTTTATGAATTTAATAAAGAGCTCTGTCTCGTATTCTGTCCAGACACACCGCATCATCTACGTCAGGTGACTGTAAATGCGCAAAAACTGTTTCCAATGCAGTTTTGCGAAATATTTATTTTTTATTTTTTTGGCGAAATTTCCATTGGGCGTATTTTCAATTCGCAATTTCAATTTGCGCAATTTGAAGGGTAATGGAAACGCGGCTACTGATAAGTTTTCTGCTTTCAGTTAAAACAGTTTCAGTTAAGTTAATATCTAATGATCTTTGCAACGGAAGTGAACCAATCAAAGCTAACTTTAGCTGGACAATAACTTTATTCTAGAGCTGCTGCTGTAAAGCCAAAACAATCTCTGTTACTTTCATTTCCTATTATCACTGTAAAGCTGCTTTGAAACAATCTATATTGTTAAAAAATGAAGGTGATTTGACTTGACTTATGAATATATATATATTATAGATATTATGAATAACCCTTGAAAAAGGTGAGGAAGGGAGTTCATCTTTTAGTGTCATCGTTTTCTGCTTCTTTATTCCTTAAACATCCAGGTTAAGAAAGAATCTCAAATGTCTGATCATTGCGCATCCCTCCTGGTTCATCCGTACAGTTCTGGCCATCTCACGACCCTTTATCAGGCAAGATAACATCAAATATCTAATATCATAATCACTCTGTGTCTATGCATGTACACTACCAGTCAAAAGTTTGGGATCTGAATTTTTTTTTAATGTTTTTGAAAGAAGTCTCTTCTGCTCACCAGGACTGCATTTATTTGATTAAAAATACAACAACAACAAAAAACAGTAATATTGTTAAATATTATGTAAGGAATAATTGACGACAGGCCATTGAATTATTAAAAAAAATAATGCACACCCGAGGTGGTAATGCGGTCACGACGCGAAGCGGAGTGGCCGTTACACCTCGGGTGTGCATTATTTTTCTAATAATTCAACGGCCTGAAGTCAATTATTCCGCTTATACTACAGTTACCACACCTCAAAACATTGTTCAGATGATGCATTTCAAGACGTTTGTCAAGCTTTTGCCATTAAAACACTCTTGTATGTAGGACTAATTTCTTACGCATCTAATCCCATGCCTCCGTTGCTAATTCCAAAACGTAATTTTAGAGTTAGTAACGGAGGTTTGAGCCACTGATAGCAGACTAATGATGGGACACACTTACGACTCGCTGAAACATTTGAAGACTGACTGTTTCCATCGACTGTAGCAGGTCTTAAACACCGACTGTGAACACAGACTGAACGCGCTGAACACGCGTTTGGGCATGATCAGTCATAACATAAGTATCAAATTACATTCATAACTGGCCTTAGTAAGTGTGTCCCGGCTTTATGCAGTTATTAATGCAGTTATGAGAGAGAGAGAGAGAGAGAGAGAGAGAGAGAGGTTGCAATAATGAGACAGAAAAGCATGCGCGTCAATATTATTATAGGCTATTTATTAATTAAATAATTAAATTCGTTTTGATTAATTCATTCTTGTTTTCTATAATTGACAGTAGATAACCTAATAAATTAAACACACAAAGCCCTTTAATAAGTAGGCCTATCAATAATTATTTATTTGTTATATTATCTGGAATAATTACGAAAACCCGTGCAGCAGGACTATCAATTTATTTTATATATTCAGATTAATTTTCTATTTATAGGACTATATACTTTATTTATTAAAATTAAACTGCATGTGTCCTTTGATTGTGAAGTTAGACATCGAAAATTGCAGATCAAGCGCATGGGGCTGCATGTTTTTTCTTGTTATGAATTGGATCCTATTTTCCGTTATTACAGTTAACTACGCGCAGTGATATGGAACTGTAATGCGGTCAAACCTGCCTGGAACTACTTTAGCTGTGCGTTTCCCTGAAAATAATTGCACACCTTAGAACGTTCTCAGCCAATCAGAATCAAGCATTCAACAGCCCTGTAGTATAAGACAATTTAAAATAACTGTTTTCTATTTGAATATATTTTAAAATGTAATTTATTAAAAACTGAGTTTTCAGCATCATTACTCCAGTCTTCAGTGTCACATGATCCTTCAGAAATCATTCTAATATGATGATTTGATGCTCAAAAAACATTCATTATTATTATCAATGTTGTGCACAATTTTTTTATTAGGATTCTTTGATGAATAGAAAGTTCAAAAGAACAGCATTGACTTGAAATATAAAGCTTTTGTAATATTATACACTACCATTCAAAAGTTTGGGGTCGGTAAGAATTTTTATTTTATTTTTTGGGGGACAGAAATAAAACCAATCAATACTTTTATTCATCAAGGATTAATTAAATTGATCAAAAGTTACAGGAAACACATTTATAATGTTACAAAAGATTATATTTCAAGTAAATGCTTGCTTCTATTCATCAAATAATCCTGAAAAAAACGGTTCACAACTGTTTTCAACATTGTTAATAATAATTTATTTTTTTTCGAGCATCAAATCATCATATTAGAATGATTTATGAATGATCATGTGACACTGAAGACTGGAGTAATGATGCTAAAAATTCAGCTTTGATCACAGGAATAAATTACATTTTAAAATAGAAAAACTTGTCATTTAACAATACTACTGTTTTTTGTTGTTGTTGTTGTATTTTTAATCAAATAAATGCAGCCTTGGTGAGCAGAAGAGACTTCTTTTAAAAACATTAAATCTTACCGATCCAAAACGTTTGACTGGTAGTGTACATCAGTGCTGTCAAATGGATTAATCGCATCTAACATAAATCAGAATGTGTTTTTAATGCATCTGAACTTCTCTCCAGTGTGAAGTTCATGGATAAGATCCGTTATGTCCAGAGTCTGGAGGAACTGGCTCAGATTGTTCCCATGGAGCATGTGCAGATTCCCGAGTGTGTGTTGCAGTGAGTGAACGACACCAGCAGGAGGAAACATCTGCACATCTTTTCTTTTACACTCACTTCATTTGTGCACGCAAACTGAAACACACCAAGGGAGGATAGATTTTTATTAAAAACACTATGCATTATGCATAAATGAACATTTTAAAATACTACACGTTGCATGTTTATTAACCTTGCAAATATGAAAAATTAGTCAGAAAATCTTTTTTTAATGGAGCAGATTATTGAACTTTTAGAAAAAAATCTGGAAAAAAGGTTTCATATGTGTTTATTATGTGATGCATCAGGCTTTTATGGCTCATATAATAGTATGATATAGCGAATATGGAAAGGAGGAAAAACACCATTTTGTTTAGAGGCCAAATATGCAAAAAAAGTGCAATTTGATGCAGTTGCTAATTTTTTTTATGGCCAAAAAGTAAGATGAGATTCTGATGCTTGTAATGTAAATAAGAGTATATGAGAATACTTTAATGAAATGCATATAAATATCAGTCATCACTATATCTGTAATTTACATCTTGTGAATATTATACATACTGTAAAAATAGTGCGAGTGCCTTGGCAGTTTGTAATTCCAGTCATAGATTTCACTGTGTTGAAGGTGTCATGTTTCAGAAATGCAGTGTTTAATGTGTGACAGTATGATAACAGAGTTTCTGTTCTCTTCTTTCTGCAGATGTGAAGAAGAACGAATCAAAGTGCAGAGAGAAAGGTAAAACTGCAAGGGTTTGTGAGATGGGATGGCGTTTGGTGATCTCGAGTGTACTTTACATGATTCAAACATTAAACAAGCCACAGCAGGGCAGCTCCTCTTAGCCATAACACACACACACAGACACACGCAAACACGCACGCACGCACACGCAAACACGCACGCACGCACACACACACACACACACTCAGACACACGCAAACACGCACGCACGCACACACACACACACACACACACACACACACACACAGACACACGCAAACACGCACGCACGCACGCACACACACACACACACACTCAGACACACGCAAACACGCACGCACGCACGCACACACACACACACACACACAGACACACGCAAACACGCACGCACGCACACACACACACACACACACACACAGACACACGCAAACACGCACGCACGCACGCACACACACACACACACACTCAGACACACGCAAACACGCACGCACGCACGCACACACACACACACACACACACACAGACACACGCAAACACGCACGCACGCACGCACACACACACACACACACTCAGACACACGCAAACACGCACGCACGCACGCACACACACACACACACACACACACACACAGACACACGCAAACACGCACGCACGCACGCACACACACACACTCAGACACATACACACACACAAAGACACACGCACATACACACGCTCGCACACACACACACACACACACACACATGCGCACACACACACGCACACACACACTCTCACACACACACATACACACACACACAAACACACATACACGCACACGCGCGCACACACAGACACACGCCCACACACACACACACACACACACACTCACATACACACACACACACACACTCTCACACACAATCACGCACACACGCACTCTCACACACTCTCTCTCACACACACACACACACACACACACATGCACTCACATACACAGGCTCTCACACACAAACACTCTCACACACAAACACACATATACACAAACATACACACACACAATCTGTCTTTTATAGATGATTAATAATCCATAACTGTGAATAATAAGGATATATGCATGCATTTGAATGCAGTTTTCAGTCCCAAAACATTACAGTATGTACATGGCCTATGAATGTGATCAATTCATATATTTATTCTTAATTAACTTCACAGGCTTGAACAAACGACCAAGACATCAGAAAGGTGAAACTCTTTACAACCATGTATAAACTAACTTTATTAAACAAAACAAAAAAATCATTAAGGATGCATGAAATTGATCAGAAGTGACAGTAAATGCATTTAAAACGTTACAAAATATTCTATTTCAAATAAATGCTGTTCTTTTGCACAAATGGTTTTCAGCACTGATAATAATCAAGGATCATGTGACACTGAAGACTGGAGTAATGATGCTGAAAATCCAGCTTTCATCACAGGAATACATTTTACAATATATACCTTAGAAAACAGTTTTTTTTAAAGTGTAATAATATTTAACTGTTTTACTGTTTGTTTGTTTTTATTAAATAGAGACTTCTTTTACAAACTTTAAAAACTCTTACCCACCCTAAACTTTTGAACGATAGTGTACAATCTTATTATATACTTATACATACTTAAAATGATCTTATTACATGCAGAGCTTCATTGTCAAATACTATATGCGTGTATTAGTTAGAATTTAAATTAATTACTTAAACCTCATTATTATGCAGTTTTAGAGTTCAGACTGAAGTATTGATGAGGCATCTTCACATTCTTTGCCATTTCTTAAAATTGAACAAAATATATATGTTGAAAAGAGAGCCATCAGAAACCAGAATTGTCAGTGCAAGGGGTTATGGGTAATATTAGTTCAAAAAGCATGGATGGATGCATGACACAAAAACAAAATCCACTGCAAATAGTAACCCAACCGAGCACCTTTGACATTCAGCTCGCTTCATTTCTATCTCACATGGGCCACTAATTATGATCGAGTGCAAATCGGGATGCAGACATCACATGATCTGTCTGTATCAAAGAGTCTTATATTTCAAAGGTTACTTTAACTGCAAACGCTTAATGAGAATACATCATGCATTTATAGCTTTTAGAGCACATGTACTTGTTTATTACACGTCTATAGTCTGATTTCTCAACTAATCGTTGTTGCCAGTTATTCCACG